>JAVTVY010032969.1:0-13941 GCA_036873755.1 Hanleya hanleyi
CCGTGACTTCTCAGATGTAGACTCTCGGCGCGCTGGATAGGTCCGTGTGGTATCCCGCTCCGTGGTACGGCTCCGGGTCCGTGGTACGGCTCCGGGCTGTAGTTTCCTCCCGCAGTGCTCCGGTATCGGAGTCACGGCGGTCTGGATAGGTCCGTGAGGTCTCCCGTTCCGTGGTACGGCTCTCTGGATAGGGCCGTGATGTCTCCCGTTCCGTGGTACGGCTCTCTGGATAGGGCCGTGATTCCTTGGAATCCCGGTCCCTGTAGGCCTTTGGCTTGTCCGACTCCCGGCGTCCCGTATAGGGCCGTGACTCCGTGCCGTGGAACCGGTGAGCTGTGCTTGAGCCGGGGTCCCGCTGTAGTGGTGGAGTCCGTGATCTTGATTCTCGGACTGCCTTCTTCGCCGTGTCCGTCTGTGTCTCCAGGGTACGGCGGTTCTTTGGGGACTTGGATGAACGGGAGTGGGTATCCGAGGACTCGCTTTGATCCGTGTCTGTGACGGGGCTGTCTAGTAGAGTCCGTGTCAGCATTCTAGCCGGTGCAGTAGAAGTAAACCGTATCGCCGTGGCTTGGGCTTGACTGGTCTGCACTTTGCCTATTCTCTCGGTATCCCGGTAGTCCCTGTAGGCTCTTGGCTTGACGGGGTCTCGGAGTTCTGCATTGGGCCGTGATCTCTCAGAGCCATGGTCCCGTATGCTGATCTAAAGTCCGTGGCCTGTAGGTGTGGACTCCCGGTGAGACGTAGACTCTCGGCGTACTGGATAAGTCCGAACTTCATAGGTCCGTGTCGTTCTCCGTTCTGCGGTACGGCTCCGGGCCGTAGTGCCGCCTCTGGAAGTAACCTCTCTCTCCGATGGTCGGGTCCGAGGTGCTCTGCAGTCGGAGTCCCGGCGCTCTGTGGTGTCGAGGTCCTTGGTAGTCCCGGTCTGTGCTCCGGACTGTAGACTTGTCCACCATTCCCGCTTGAAGGCCCAGGGTACGGCTCTTTGCCGGGTCCCGGTTCTTCACCAGGTCACGGCTGGAAGACTTGTCTTTCTTGAGTTGCGGAGGCTTGGATGAACGGGAACTGTAATCCGAGGTCTGCCCAGATCCGTAGCTGTAACGGCTCCGGTATAGAGTCCGTAACTCATCTTCTCCGGTGAACTTGAGCTAGGCCGTGCTTGGGTCTGTAACTTGTTCACCGTCTTGAAATGCAGCTCCAGGGTACTGCTCTTCGCCGTGGAGCTGTGATCCTGTGTCCGTGATCTGTACTGTTTCACGGGACTGTTGTGAAGATTCCACTGGCAACAGTATCGTTCAACGATAAGTTGCTGGTAGGAAAACTTCGTTTACAGCCAAGTCGTTGAAGTAGCTTGCTTCTCAGCTGGACATCTTGCCAGGTCAGTGGCCGCTCTCCAGAGTTGACTGCGTCGCCATAGGATAGCTATGCCAGGTCACGTCGTCCCAGTCTGCACATTCACGGCATGTCACTTGACTGTAAACACACCTGTGCCCTGCACTTGAAAATAAAGAAAATGCAAGTCTTTAACTGGTTAAAACTGATGACATGATTCGTTCCTTATAAATCTTTATAGTTGGGCGACTACGTTGGTTCATAATGAACTCACGGGAGAAAAAAATAACCCTAGAGTGCGTCTATAACAATCCAAAAGTTACTGTTTACAGGAGCTCTTTCAAAACAGGTCTTATCACCAAGACTGCAAAGGAAAAAGAGTGATGGACATGCGCGGAGAGCACGCCACCTGGCGGACGATCGACGCAGCGATCAGGGGAGATAATTTTGTTTGCAGGAGATCTCCAAATGGAGGATATTGGCATTTAAGTGATAACACGTGAAGATTTGAGACACAAACATTAGGGTTTGTACACCCTGAACCTTCTCATTTTCAAGATCTTTCCAAGGTACTAATACTTCCTGTTTTCGAAGCATATTAGTTCCAGTGTCATTGAAGCAAAACATATCAATTTCCCATTTTGTTTTACTTAAACATGATTACGTACATGTATGTATGTCTGGTCAACAACTAGAACTCGTGGACTTCGAAAGACTGCCGTTATCTGTGTGATTTTATGGTTTTGATGTTTGACTGCGATCTTTAGAAACACATAGTTTTTCCTATTTCCCAAAATTTGATCATGTGTATAGGTTGTGTTATGTGTAATGCTTTAGTTACCTTTGACAGTCATAACAGGATGAAAGGTACGAAGCACAATAATTTTATAATTTATCCCATTAATTAATTTGATGCTTCAGAGTAAATTTTAATGAAAATTAGAGCGTCTGAAGTCCACCGACATTGAAACTACTGATTTGGCTTGGAACCTCAGTACCCAGCATGGAAAGCAATCTCGAGTGATATCCTCGTTATCCACATACCAAATCTGCGTTCAGGTTTTTGAAAGTTACCGTCCAGAAGTAACTATTTTTTTACTTGTCTTCCTGGTACTTCAGCTTGTCACCCCTTCTGAAATTTTTTTTTATCACCATACTGTCATGTATTCCAACTAGTTTCTCCATTTTTTTCATGCATTGTGGAATTTGAACACACGTTTTTCTTCCCTCGATCGGGAGACGTTGACGACACGGACAGATTTATCTCCTTCCTCTAGCTCTGCATTGCCAAGATCAATGTCCTCACTTCATGATCTTGATCATCATCCTAACGCATGGCACGATCACACGTAGAAACTTCTGCTCATAGCCATCCAGTAATGGGTGATATCCGAGTATATTAGGGCATTTCCCAATTGGTCACATCCGATTGGTCCTGTGAGATCCGACAACGGTGCAATCACATTCATAAAACGAAGACACACCTCCAGAAAGCCATCCACTGAAATGATCTCTTGGTGGGCCTCGAAATGCCCCTATCACAAAATAAAAAGCATATCATTTTCCTGTGAACTGTCGCCGATTTTATTTTTTTGAAATAGGTACCCTTACTGTCCAGAAGTGTCACACTTCATGTGAAGTGTGCCTAGAAGTGCCTCTGAAGAGTACACTTGAAAGGCACTTCAACAACAGAGAAAAATATTGGCACACTTCAAACGTACTTCATTAGAAAAAGGCAGTAGTCAAGGGACTCCTCAAAGACACTTCATGGACTTTGTCAATTTCATAACAAAAAATGAGGGACTTCAGAGACACTTCTGAGACTTTCTTTTTGTTCGGCATAATCCAAGGTACTCCTCAAAGACACTTCTTGGACTTTGTCAGTTCTTCAGCGAAACATAGGGGACTTCAGAGACACTTCTGAGACTTTGTTTTTGTTCTGCATAATCTAAGGTACTCCTCAGTCACTTCTTGGACTTTGTCAGTTATATAGCATAACTTGGTGGACTTCCCCTTGCAAAAAATATCTTCTAGCATCCTATAAGATTTTGAAAAATCCTATAAGGTTCTAAAAACTCATATGAGTTTCTAAAATATAAGATTCTGAAAAATCCTATAAGATTCAATCCAATAGGATTTCTAGATTATTGGAATTTTCCCATAAACTGTACAGTAACATAACATTATAAATTAGAACTACATGTTTACAAGTTTCAGTTATATTAATTAGCTCTGGGAATATCCCAGCTTAAAGTTGGCTGATTTGATTTCACTCAGTGACATCAAATCTCATTTCAATGAAACCACCAAACATCAGATTTGTACTTCACATTTCAAAATAGCTACAACTGTGTAAAATATTCACATGTGGTTACTGACATATATTACTCAGAACTGTGAATATTTTTTTGATATTTTCAAGTGATCAGTACTATGGGTTTCTATTTGAATAGAATAAAGACATTAATAACACCAGTCTCTCACATATTAGATAAGGAATCTTGTTGAATTCAGATTTTATAATCATTCCAAATCCATGATTTTATAGTAAAATTGGACAAAATGGGAAAATATTTTTAGTAGAATCAGTTCTAACATAATGTCAGCAACAAAAAATACACATTAAAGAATACTTTATATTATCCTCTTCATCATTATCACTAAGTATAATATATATAATTTCTGTTTCTGATAGTCTTTTTATTCTGAACTGTCTTTGCCAAAATGGGTGGAGTTATCTGCCCTTGAAAATTTAATTGAACACTGGGGGCGCCACCAGACGATAACAATCAAAATGGCTGACCTCTCCAACTGCAGAAATCAGATGGATTTGCTCCTGTTAAGCTAGAACTATGGAGGTTTGAAGAACTGTATTGCAGATGGTGATGATAGCAGCTAGTGATATGGTAAGTAAATGATAAATATAACTAAAAATTTTCTGTTTTTCATAACTTAATAAGCAAAGAACTGAGCTGAACAGTGATGTAGACCTGAGAGTGCAGCTATTTATTTTATCAACAAATTTCCCTTGACATATTAAAAAATTGATATTGGCCTCAAGAAATATTTTGCTATATGGACTGCAAGTTATTATAATGTACTCCACCTTACAATTGCAGTCAAATTTAATGGATCATGTAACATGGCGAAATATCCATATCTCTGTCCCAATATCACTTTCAGATCTATCCAGGTTGATCAAGGCAGTGTGGATTAATTGCCATTGTTATGATTGTGTGAATTGTCAGCTTGGAAACACCAGGCTTGGGGACCTCATATGAAGATTGGCATGCACCTGGAGGAAATCCCCTGAGGGTGAGATATTTTTATCACAAAACTGTTCTGTTCATGTCAAAACAGGTGGTTTTAACCGGTTGGGGGGATGGTAGCTCTAAATAAATTATCTCGTTGTTTTGATTTTTTATTGATTCATGAATTGTATTGATTTTTTTACTTGCAGAATGTAGAATATTCCCATACCAGATTTTTGACAAAATGGTAAAGAAATAAGTTTTAGAATATATTGATAATAAAATGTTAGCATTACCTGTTTAGCTGTAATCAGAAAAAGTATAATCAATTATGATTAGACTTAATTTTCATCATTATAACAGGCTATATTTTCCTTGTCTATTGATTGCACTATTCATATACCAAAGCTAAGGATCTTCACACTTCAATTGTACATTTTTATCCACATCTTGAGAATTGAGAACATTTCATTTCATACATTTATTTCATTTCAAAAATTTAAGAATACAATTTGTAGTTAATAAGCATTTATTTGTTATTTGAAACCTTGTATGAAGATTTAGTTGAACCAGGAATTAACAGAGACAAATTATCAAAATCCACATGATTAATTGTTTCTAATGGCTTCTTTGTCAATACTTTCATAATTCCAGAATACAGCTGCAACAAGGAACTCAGCTCACTTCAAGCAGCCACTCGACTGATGGGAAAATTAATGAGCACACCCAGGTATGGTTGATTTCTTCATAGTGTATATTGGCTAGAACATCACACAAACTGTTTATCTCCATTGTTGTATATCATGGAGTACTAAAGAAAGGATAATAGACATCTTCATCAATCTTTTGTAAATCGTAGGGATGTGTTCCATTCTTTACCCTTTATCATGTTTATGGTAGTCAACCTATTCAATCATCCCGAGTGTATTAAAAAAAAACTGGATTGCATGTCATATGGAACCATATATACAACTGATCAGGTTTTAATTATATGCATGTATTTATCGCCACAGGCCAAGAAGTTCACAATTCAGACTGGTGGGTTTCAGCGTTGGGTTACATCCGAGTGGACCTCAGGGCAACTGAAGTAAACTATTCTTCGAAAGATCTGCTGCTTCAAGTTCAAGTTGGAAAAGAACACGGTCACCCTTGAATAATAATACTGCAATAAATTCTCATACCAAAGACTGCATGTAAATACATACATATATAGTACTGTGCTGTATTTTGTCTCAAGGATTTGTGCTAGCGGTTTATTGTAAATATTTTATGATGTACTGTTCTGTCTCACTCTGTATTTTCTCTGAATAAAACTTTCTCTGCTCAAATATATATTTGTGTATTCTTTTCTGGGAAAGTAAATATCTCGTAAGGCTATACATACCTTTTCATCACACGGATTTGCTATGATACTAATAAGGTACTTCAAGAGCACTTCAGAAGTGCATATGAAAGGTATCCTTCTGTAGATGAGTGGATGAAGTGACTTGCCATATAAGGACATTGAAGTGCCTGAAATATTCTAATTAGGTACTTCAAGAGCACTTCAGAAGTGCCTATGAAGGTTACCCTTCTGTGGAAGTGTCTATGAAGTGCCTTTGCAGTACCTAATTAAAATATTTGAGGCACACTTCTAAGTGACTTCATTGTGACTTCATTGTGACTTCAATGCCCTTATATGGCATTGCTACAAAACAATACCCACACTGCAAGCACACTTCTGACTCTGAGCCTTGCACTTCAAGGTTGAAATATGGCCACACTTCAAAGTTACTTCAAAGTTACTTCAAAGACACTTCTGGACAGTAAGGGTAAGGTCGTTTGTAATAAGCAAAAAAACAAATAGGCATGCTCCATTAGAGTGAGAACTAAAGTAGCTGATTCGCACAACTTCGTGTTTGTCTCGCATAGAATCCCCTAGTCTTGCACTCAAGTGAGACTGACATGTCTGAAATGCCCAGGTCAAAATATTTAAATACAGATAATTTCATTGGCTCGTTTAAATGCGGCGGGCATGTGACTTGATGCTTCAGGAACAACTTTCGAACAGGATTATGTCCCTCCAGAAATATATCCTTTGCAGCCGAGAGAGGTGGCATCATGTGGAATACATGCCGAATCATAGCGTTGAGCTAAGGACAGTCTTAAGCGAAACGTGAAATCCCCTCAGCATGCTAAGATGGATGTTGACTCGGTGGGCTCATTTCTCTCACCAGACTGTTCCACTATTAGGGAGTTCAGTGAAACATGTCAACAAAAGATTCAATTATGAGATTAAATTTGTTGGAACGATATTTTCTTAAATATCATAACAGCAGGTTGGGGGGGGGGGGGGGTTAGCCACTTTTTCATCTATGTTAGTATTAAACCCAGAATAAAAACTTGAATTTGAAAAATAGAATTTTTGAGAAATTTTGAAATTGAGTTTTGCCCCAAACAATTGTTTTTTATCGATGGGGAAACACGCACAAAAAAAAGAGTGTTATAGTGGATAAATATTGAATTCTTCAAGAGATAAGTCGAGTTCCCAAATGAAAATGTTGTGACAAATAATCAAGCAAAATAATTGTTGTTGTTGTTGTTCCTTCACTAGATCAACTCGCGAGTGCTACGTTAGCGGGTCTGGAGCAAGTCAAAATCGACACGGGCAACGCAACGTTCATGTTCATGTGTTAGCTGCCCATGTTGGCAAGCACGATTTTGTTCCGATTAAAATACTCAGGCCTTATTTTTTCAAAATCTGGCGTGAACGATTTACCGTTCGCGTGATTTTTAGCGTACGTAACCGATCGTTCGGTTACGCACCAACTTCGTTGCGTAACCGATCGGTTACATGAAAGGTTACGTAAATTTTCGAAACAATTTGGAGCCACGTGTGGAAAAATCAAACCAGACACGGCTTACTCCAAATAAAACGTATTATTTCATTAATTATTTCACGTGAATTCGGTGTTTATTACTAAAAAATGCGCTTAGTTATGTGAAGATCGTCTACAAATGTAAAACAGAGCGTCATTTATTCAGAAAAGTTTGTTGAAACGCGTAAAACGCACCTTGTTTACAAGCTTCTGCAACGAAATCCCGGAAGCCCCTCCCCACGTTAAAGATATCAAATTGAAGGGCAACAACTCTGCTTTCATTTCAACACAACCTTATTTCAGGTCAATAGTAAAAATGCGTCAATTTCATTGGGTGAAAATGGTCATGTGTTTCGAATCCTTCTCATTCAACCCCAATAAACCCGCGAAAATGCTGGTCACCTGACGTAACCCGACTTCCTGATTGGTCAAACTGCTCCAACAGCTCATTAACATAAAATATCGTTAAATGTCGTTTGGTTTTGCTGAGGTAAGCCACACGTCGCGTAAACAAAAGGATTTTTACCGATTCACTTGGAATTTTTAATAAATATTCAATATTCGTTATGCTACGAGTAACCAGGAATACATACCGTGACATCTATAAGAATTCAGACGAGTTATTTAGTCGAGATGAAGCAAAACAGACCGTCTATCGGCATCGGTAGTATTCTGAACGTGATAAAATTCCAGTGCTTACGTGAGTTTTACGGTACATTATTTTTGCCGAAATGTGATTCCTAAATATTTCTAAAGCTGTAAAATGCCAAATATGTTCTGAATGTATGTTCAGGGTTTCAAAATGATTTATTGTGCATCAAATAACCTCCATTATTTCAATTTATTGGTCAATTCCAACGACCAGACAGTCTCCACTTCTCGGCAAATAGTTTCAGTGCCGACCTATTTCCATCTGGGCATGCGTAATTGTCTGGCCAGTGAAAACGAAACCACTCCGACACAAACAATTTAACTAGGCCATAAGCAATTCATGATTTATCAAACAACCACGGCCATGTAAATTAGCCTGCCAGTCGACAAAAGGAGAAAGAGAAAGTGGACGGTATACGCGGAAATATCGCTGTCGCCACTTTTTATTTTATTTTCACTTTGTGCACAGACAATGCCGACTTGTGACTTGCTGGCAGATCAAATTCGTCCCACGTGAACGGTGACCGTTCACGTAAAATATGATTTGCGTAACCTTCACGTAGCCTGAACGAGCGTTCGCGTAAAAAAATAAGGCCTGAATACTCAGTGACAAAGTTTAATTCGGCTTTTATTCTCCGCCAAAACGATCAATCCGCTCGTTCTGGTTATCGAATTGCTCTTGCCAGGCATGAACACTTGATAGAAATACAGGCCAGATCGTGCCATCAATCTAGTGCAGTTCTTTTTATTTATCCATTAGTTTTGCCTTTCAAGCTTCGCTAACCACAGCGCCCTCAACGAGCAAGATTAATTACCTAAAGGGAGATCACTTTCAAGAAGCTGTCGTAAAAGTCTCGCGAGAGCCCATTTGACAGTATGTGCAGTGATTTCTGCGCAGTTTTTTCGGGGGGATATTGCATTTTCAGCTTCCGGTTTAGAATGTTACACAAACAATTTGGGCTTGAAAAACAGACTTCCATTTATCTGAGACAGCCCAAATTGGTACGAATTTCTAGTTCAATATCTTCTCCACATTTGGCACTGTGATGATAAGTCTCAACTCTGCTTTGTTTTTTCGCAATCTTGCGGACAAAGCGATTTTGGCCCCCATGAGACCAAGCTGATGCAATAAGACTGCGACGCTTCGCGGCAGTCTTAATAAACAAGACCCATTCAGACCTTTGCAAAACAACACAATTTGAATATAACATCTGTAGGTTAATACAATTGAGTCAATAATCCCTCTAAATACTATATCCCAGGGTAGATCAAACATTTACACACAGACTTATATTAAATGTTACCAGGCTACACATGCCAATATGTATACATTTATAATATGAGAAAATCATACGATAACATATCAACAAACATCCTGTCTCTTTTCATTTCATTTTATCCATTTTGGTTCGTTGTATTATTATTTTTTTATTCTTTTACATATTCAAATAATATTACGTTAACTGTACCTCAAACTATAAATGTGCATACAGAAGTACAACAGAGCCCATGATCAATATGTCTATATCTTATCTTACATGAACACTAAGCTATCATCAAGTGCTTGACCGTACACGCTTCCGTTGCAGCCAAGCTAACAGAAGTTAAAGGTACTCCTGATCGGTCACAGGTCAAAAATATATCAAAAAGGCCTGAAAAGAATGCTACTGGTTGTATGTAAAAATTCCTTCTGGTTTGTAAGATGGCTCTTTAAAAGCCTTAGATCGCTCATTTGTCAATTCTAGCTGTGACGTCACTGGAGGAAGCTGTATGGTTTTCTGTATGTTTTGAGCTATGTATCGCTGTCTTAGGTAAGCTGTCTATTTCTGGAGAGTAAAACAGCCTACCTTCGATTTCTTTTCGAAATTGCCTTTATGTTATGCTTTGGCATGGTTAAGTCATACCACAACTGGACCACGATAAGGAAATCTAAAAAAAATTTGTCAAAATACAATGTGAAATACAGAATTGGAAGCATGGTCCGGCAATTTGATCTGGTCTGTCCTCGGGCTATTTCAAGCAATCATCAAACAATATTCAGCAACCTCCTAACATCCCTGCCATGCCTGCTGGCGATCTAAAATACATTCCAAACCTTAAACCAAATGAGATATTACGCTGATTACAAATTAACCGGACAGCAATGGATAAATAACAAATAGACCCTTGAGCTGAAGAGATCACCGATAGCAAGCAGCCCAAGGACCCTCGCCCAAAGTCACAGCTCGAGCCAGGCAGAAAATTGCTGACACCCCATGGTCACACTAGTGGGCTTGGCAAGCCAGTCAGGAACAGGACAGTGCAAAAATAATCACCCCATATATAACAATTTTAAATAGCTAGAGCATTCCCTTCCATATATTAAATTGTATATTTAGTTGAGCTGCATGCCAATCTCAGTATTTAATATTAAACAAATTTGCTGTCTTACGTCCACATCGTGCTGTTGGACTTCGTCATCAGAATGCAAGTCATTGACTCATAGTGTTGAACTTGATACTTCGGCAGTACGTCATCTGATAACCAAAACTTGTCAGTTAGCTTGTAAATACCTTCTTCTATGTCTAAATAATCAGACCAAAAATATTGGCATCAAACTTGCTAACACTGCTTAAAAGCATCATCTGTATCACAGCTCTACCTCTATATATTGTCACTGCAATCCACTTCATTCACTGGTAATTGACCGCCAATGATGTCATCAGCCAGGCATGCCAGGAGTCGAGATGTGAAAATAGACCACTATTGCCATATTATGCCTTAGTCTGACCAGATCAGAATTTGGAAAAAAATTATTTCATGCAAACTGAAGTACGAAGTATGATTTTCAAGCACTTTGAGACAAACAAAAGTTCCATTTGGATTTACCTTTAACTTAAACGAGACACTTGTTAAGGATAGATAATCTTGAAAACTGAAAAAAAAAGACCAACATCCATAGCAAACATACATGTTATGTTGACAGACATTTGTACAATGATCACACCTGAGAGACACTATTCCTGGTAGTATACACATCAGGTTTATCACCAACTCAAATAATATTTGCTCAAAGAACACTGTTAACATTATCAAATGCTGTTTTGCATTTTGCCCCAGTCAAGCCAGTAACCACAGATTATCAATTCGCATAAGACTGAGATCGGTTTTCCATTAAAACAAGTGGAATGGTAAGCCAAATTATTTAACAATGTATATTCTGAAATATATTTCAACCATCAAAACTGTAAACAGTCGAAAGACTGGATTAGTGATACAAGAATATACTACACTTGCTCAATCTGAACAGTGTATTAGTTACTTGTATATTTCAGAGTTGAACTACGTGTGTCTTAAATGGATAGAATGGTGGCCTAAGTTCAGTCTAATTAGAAGTAAAATATCTACTAACTAAGTTTGAGAACAAAATTTTGTGCGAGTTTAACAGATGTTTTCTGTTCAATTTAATATTTTTTGTGACCATCCTGGACCCAAGCTCACCTAGTGTTGTGGGCTTGTAATATCAAAGTTCAAGAACTTATAGGCCAAGATAGGACAGATATCACAGAATGTATTACCTGTGTGACCTGGCTGCCAGACGAAAAGTGGTTAAAATAAGGATTAAACACAGGGCTGGCAAACTGATCAATCAGACAGTTCTATCTGTGTTAACAAATATTAAGAGCTGCAAATATGGACAGATATAAATATTAAAAATAATGTAAATTAAACTATGACCAGAGTCCAGCTGCCTCTCAGAGCCGAGGGTGGGAACTTGTGACACTTAGAGCAAGATAATGACTAAAAACAAATGTCACCTTTCCTATCTCCATAAAATAAACATACTGTAAATTATCATGCACATGTAAATGTAATTGCCTGAATCTGCACTGCCTTCCATTCATTTGTTTTGTTTGTTCTGTTTCCCAGTCAAGGGGATTACCTCACTCCTCACAGAGACAGGGTTTTTCCAAGTATTTCTGTATAACATGCTTTTGGTTCCATGTAATGTGTTCGGTGCTGGCAGATCAGTTTCTTCATCTGGGTCCTCAGATTCAGTAGAGTTGTCTGCCCTTCCTTGGACATACCATGGTTGAGAGTATGAACTAGGTTGATCCGCCGGAACGAGAGTCCCAGATTCTTTCCTTTTTGTTTCCATGATGCGATTCAAAGTGTTCTGAAGCCAGGTTTTATTGAGATATGAGCTGGCTGTCCCTAAACCAATGGTAGGTTTAGAGGCTCGTTGATTGAGCCTGTGATTTTGTACTAGAGCTTGACTCCTGCCAGTGAATGCCCAGACAACAGCCTTATTCTCAACAGATTTTTCACCAATCCTTTTCTTTATATGTGGTTTTGTTAGGTGGGAATTCTGCTGTGTATTGTTGTGACTAGAAGTGGAGTTGGGTTTCCTGTTGGATTTCCTCAAAACATCCTTTGACACATTCGATGTTCCCGTTAATACTGCTGTTTGTTCAGCCACCTTCTTCTTTCGGAGCTTTGAAGGACTTTTCTTCCGCTGTACATTAGGTGTTGAACTGTGGCTATCCTTACGAGAGCGTCGACTACTGCGACATTGTGCAGCTCGAGATCTACTGTTCTTTCTCTCTGAGCCAGTTTTACCTCCGACACCTTTATCATTTTGACTGGATTCGCCATTTTCAGATGGACTGGTCTTGGGATTTTCTTTGCCCATTGAACTATCCCCTTTCCCACCATTGACCTCAGACTTGGCAACTTCCTGTATGTTAGAATTAGCTGGCTTGGGTTCAGAGATCTGGTCCTTGAAGAAGACGATGACAACAGAAATATTGTCTGTGGAGCCGTTATCCCTGGCGATGCTGACGAGACGCTGGGCCACCATGGTGCGGTCCCCCTCACACTCCTGTAGGTAGGTGTACATGATCTCTGGCAGTTCATCCTTGGGTAGTGTGTCCCAGACACCATCACAGCCCAATATTAGATAGTCCTCCGTCCCGTCTAGGTCCAGGGTGATCACATCGGGTTCACATGATATGTATGGTTTGTGCTCAATATCACCTGTAATACAGATAAGAAACCAAAAGTGGCATAGATGCACGTAACAGGGCAACAAAACATAACATTTCCAGCTTTCACCAATATTTATCCTCTTATTGAATTTACCCTTGATAAGCTACAGTAGAACAATGGCTGCTCTTGAATAGGAAGAGTACAGGAATGTGCCTGAAGATTATATAGCAGGCAGCTATGGACATGAGCAGGATGTCATGGACACAAGCAGACCATCATGGACACGAGCTGGCTGTCATGGACGGGGAGTGAGTGAGTGACTGAATATGATGTAACGTCGCTTTCAACACTATTTCAGTCATATCACGACATTGGTTCTTATTCCTTTTCACACCCGGAAACCACATGGGTGGGTCCTATTCCTTTTCACACCCGGGATCCCCACGGGTGCCCCAGTTGGTCGCCTCTTATGACAAGCTCTCTAAGGAGCTGAGATCTATTCTTACCATGACCTGGAGTGTGCACAACGACACCCAGGTCAATCCCCGGGAGCCTCACGGGGCGTCATGGACACGAGCAAGCCATCATGGACATGAGCAGCTGTCATGGACACAAGCAGGCTGTCATGGACATGAGCAGGCTGTCATGGACATGAGCAGCCGTCATGGACACGAGCAGCTGTCATGGACACGAGCAGGGCATCATGGACATGAGCAGCTGTCATGGACACGAGCAGGCCATCATGGACATGAGCAGGCCATCATGGACACGAGCAGGCCATCATGGACATGAGCAGGCCATCATGGACATGAGCAGGCCATCATGGACACGAGCAGGCCATCATGGGCATGAGCAGCTGTCATGGACACGAGCAGGCCATC
>JAVTVY010032970.1:0-14668 GCA_036873755.1 Hanleya hanleyi
CGTTTCACTGATGGCTGGTGTTCTCAGTTGGTTATGTAACGTACTGACATAGGCTACGTCGTAAAACACACCTCCGTACAACACACTCAGCAGGATTAGCACTATCACCCCAAAGCCTACTTGCACTTTGCGCGTTTTGGAAGACGCTGTGTTCAGAGACGGTTGCACCGTGTTCATGGTTGGACGTGGAATGAAGGAGGACGGTAGTGGTGTCTGGCTTTATAGTCGTTTCACCTGGTTGGCGGCGACCCAGGAATTGAAGGAACTGGGCCAGCCTTGCCATTTGACGAAATGAAACAGTTTGCCACGTCGACGTTCCGTTTTCAAAATCTGCTCCACCGTGTAGTAGTCTTGCTGTGTTTTTACGACAGGCTGTAATTTCGTCTCGTAAAACGTGCCTAGCAACGGTTCCCCTTGAAGATCTTCCAGTTCGTAGACTCGCCGCTGTCGGGGTAGGCGCCGTTTAATCAGGAAGTGCTCATCGCTCCAGTTGGGCAAGTAACTTTTCTCGAACTTGCCCTTGACTTTACTGATCCGTACAGGGTCCCCGACCTTGAACATCGCCTTCGGTGCTCGTTGCGATGGCCTGGGGTACAAGACACGCCGGACTTGGGCTTCATTGCGTTGGGTCACGATTATGGGGGCTCTCCGATGATAGGCTCGATTGTAACCCCTCACCAGTTTCGGTAGAACATCGATGTACCGCCTTGTATTCTTATAGGTAAAATATTTATACATGCGGCCTTTGAATGTCCTGTTGAACCTTTCCACCACGGAAGCCTTGGTCTCGTTGTACGTATGGAAGAAAAACACCTTCTGGGCTTTCAGAAACTGTTGGAACGGTCTGTTGAGGAATTCCGTGCCTTCGTCGGTTTGCAAATACAAAGGTTTGCGCCCGGTCTTAAAGATGTCTTTGAACGCCGCTATGAGATTCGCCCCCGTTTTCGTCCGGATGGGTACCACCCACGCATACTTGGATAGAATATCGATGCACGTCAAGATATACCGATTCTCATCGTTGTGTTTGGCAAAGGCGCTCATATCGACCAAATCCGCTTGCCACTGGGCATCTATTCCTCCCACGATGATCCGGTTCCGTAGAAAATGGCGACGGACAGCTCGATGTAAGGTATAGGTGTCTTGTTTTCTTAACCAATCTCGGATTTGGGCACGTTGTATCCCCTGGGGTTTGGCCGCTCGATAGAGAGCCGACAATGCACTATAGGCCGCCGGACTGTCGGGACTAGTATAAGTTATCCAACACCTTCCCCCAGCGCTTCATGGTGACAAATGATGATGGACCCTGGCTCTATCGTTTATTTATAACGGGTATATCTTGGGCCGGAGTTTCTTTCTGATTTTCTTCGTTGGCTTCCACAGTGGCCATGGTAAATGACCAGTCCAACTCGTCTGATGACCGCTTGATAAGCACTTCATCCACATCCACCACGGCATCTTCCAATGCAGACCATAGATCAGGTGAAGGGTAAAATGCACTGTACCTCCATCTAGCCGAGCCAATTGAGCAAAGAAAGGGCCGCGTCGGATGTACACATCGTGACACAAGTGGATGAGGTCGCCGTCCAGTTCACCAGACAACACCCGTTTGAATTTGGTCCAGCCCTCTCGGGACAGACGAATATGAGCCGGGCACGGTTGTGTAGGGTCCGCATCACAGATGTCGTCTCCCACCTCCTCCATGATATCGACCTTATCCGCATACACGTGCAGGAAAACCTCGGGGGTCAAGCTGAAATACGCCAGTACTATATGCTCCGTCATGGTCAGTACGTGAATGGTACCAGATTTCACTGTCTCTCGTATTTATAGGGAGAACCCCGTGAGATCAAAGGATCAGGTGGTCATGTCATTGGGCTGACTGAGTCCAGCCGGGTAATCAATGGCATCGTCGTCGGGTTCATGTAGTTGTTCATGAGGTTCAGCCAGCGCGTCCTCAATAGCACGAGCCCACGCCAACTGGTCTGATGATCGCTCGTCCGGTGTAAACAGCTGGTCCACAATAGGCACCACTTTCTCCAAGGCTGACCACAGATCGGGGTCTAGGGTGAAGCCTGGCGTAGGGTCTTGGTAGCGGCCCAGGCGTAGGAAGAGGGAGGTACGGTATACGTAGATGGCATTGTCTATGTGGATGAGGTTTCCGTCGAGCTCGCCGCTCAACACCCGTTTAAAATTGGTCCAGCCGTCACGAGGTAGTGTCACCGTATTCGATACGGTCTCAGCGGGCGCCCAGCAAATAGCTCCACGGTCTTCCACCAGGGTGGCTTTATCTTCATAGACGTGTAACCCCACCTGGGGTGTAAGGGGCAGGATGGCTCGTAGGACGGGTGACATGCTTGGTCCAAATGTCGAACGGTGAATGACATACACTCTGTCTGACCCTGGTATTTATAGTGTCAATACCACAGCGCCAGGGTCAATAGGGCACAGACTAGTATGAGGCCAACCAGCCGGTGCTGGTTCCGGCGTGAACGCTCGTGGTCCATAGCCCGAGCATCAAGGATGGCTGTCATAGTCCAGTAGTGGTGAGTGATGACACGCCTCTCCATCGAGTGCACTCTGTGGAGGACCGCTTCTGTGAACTCGTTCAGGATCTGGCGTCGTCCCTCGTTGTCGTCGCCATCTGCAAACATGGACCGGACCACTGCTCGGTAACCCGTGAATGAATTCACCACGGTGGCATACTGTAAAATGCGAGTCGCATGGGGCTGGATCTCCGCCATGGCTCTGTAGAAATGAAGGTGTGGGATCCAGAGGGACGTGTTTTATAGACCAGATGTAGCTCTACGGGTGTAGTCCGTGATACGTACTATTCTGATGGGTTAATCCAAAAAAGGGAGCAACAACAACAACAACAACAACAACACAGATTACAGATCAATCCTTTTATTATTCGTGAACAACATAGAAATGCATGTACTGACCTGTCCGTGGGGGTTTCCCACAATGGCGTTCACCTTCGCGTCTTTTCGTGTACGTCCGTGTACGTCCGTGTCTTTTCGTTAAAGCCCGTGTATTTTCGGTAAAGTCCGTGTCTTTTCGGTAAAGTCCGTGTCTTTTCGGATCGGTGACGCCCGTGTCTATCGTCCGGGCACTTCGCGTCTGCGCCTGCATTGGGTATGTATAAGGGTCTTCATACGCGCGCGCAATGCGGCTCAGTGGTACACCAGTACACCAGTCTCGATCCTCGACTTGGGGTAGAGTGTGCTAAAAATAGATTACCAGCTAGCGTGCTATAAAAGGGAAGCGGCCTTGCCATTTCATCAGACACTCTATCAACCACCAAGATGTTCACTTGCACAACTTGCCAGAAGCAGTTTACTCGTCTAGATAATTTACGACGCCACGAGGCCTCCACCCACAACGATGGACTGTATACTTGTATAACCTGCGCACGGTCATTTAATCGGGAAGATGCTTTACTGCGCCACGAACGTTCAATTCATGGGCCATCCAAGCGTCCATGCGATGATTGTGATCAACTCTTCAAACGACGCAGTCAGTTGCTGCGACACCAACGGTTGATTCATGGTCCGTCTCTACGGTTTGAGCGACAACTTCCTACTGAAGAGGAGCCACGGAAGGTGAGATCCAGTGAAGATAAGCCCGGGGAGACGAACGCCACTGGTGATGCGATGAAGGAGAGCCCGCCTATACCCACAGTTGAGAAGAGCCTGAATATCCAGCCGGACCCCAGCGTTACGGTTTCGAGTCCTGACAATATCGAACATTTTCTGGTGGAGCCCATAAATGTTCCTAGCGATCTCTTACAGGACAACCATCCAATCAGTGACATCGATCGGCGCCATTGGTCCATGACACGGTACTGTTTCCACCCTCAAGATATCTACAATTTCCCACTGACCAACCGCACCTGTCTACGCAGCTACGTGGACGCCATCTTCAATGATCAAACTACGGCCTTTACATTGAATGTCGCTTTCGGGTACATCTTACGTCACAAAAAGACGGACCAGTTACAGTATTATTATCCCAGTGCCAACAACCATGTGTTTGACCAGCCGGTCACCATCATTAACCGGGGTCACTAGAGACGATGCTGGAGATACTGGACACCGTGGATGCCTTGAGATGGGCGCATCGTCAACGCCCCAACATTCAATGGGTGGTAGAGAGGGTAACCAATGTCACGTTTTTCCTGACCAAGCTGACCGATCACCCCCATCGGTTGAATGCGTCACCCGTGCACTGATGAATATCATGCTGTACACACTCTATGTCTACATGCTGCTCGCTGACTTGAGCTCAGTAAACACTTGACCTAATGTGACAATGTGTTAAATAATAAAACATGGTGTTTGATATTTCAATTTGTTTTGCTGTGAACATACTAAACATACCCAGGGCGGTTCCCCCCAGCCTGGGTATGATGTAACATTGGGGTAATAAACTATATAAACATTACTAAACTTGTTGTTCCCAAAACGGCTATTTTCATACCCTTCGGCCACCGCGCATGCGCAGAAGGCCGATATGTCAACCCCACCCCCAGCCCAACCGATGCCCCTCCCCTAAGCTTCACTTGATACCTCACTCGACCCCATCGGACCATTTTATCTAGGGACTACTTTTTCTCCGCGGAAGGTTTTCCCGCGACCGAATCACCGCCAGACATGACCGCGGATGAATACATCTTTCACAGCCGCCATCTTAAACCCACCACCCACCCACCACCACAGCCGCCATCTTAAACCCACCACCCACCCACCACCACAGCCGCCATCTTAAACCCACCACCACCCACCACCATAGCCGCCATCTTAAACCCACCACCCACCCACCACCACAGCCGCCATCTTAAACCCACCACCCACCCACCACCACAGCCGCCATCTTAAACCCACCACCCACCCACCACCACAGCCGCCATCTTAAACCCACCACCCACCCACCACCACAGCCGCCATCTTAAACCCACCACCCACCACCACCACAGCCGCCATCTTAAACCCACCACCCACCCACCACCACAGCCGCCATCTTAAACCCACCACCCACCCACCACCACAGCCGCCATCTTAAACCCACCACCCACCCACCACCACCACAGCCGCCATGTGACACAATACGCGCTTCTGATTGGCTGTCGCGTGTGACCTCCACGTGTCCTCCACAAAATATGCAAATTTCTGAGGTCAACTGGACTCATTTTACCCTTTGTATACTACTAACCTTGATTTCTGGCATGAACGTGCATTATGGGACTGTTACCAAAAATATCTGAGCTGACCTACTTTTGATGAAAATTTGACCTACTTAGATGACTTATAAACTCGAAATTGGCGAAACTGTCTTAGGTCAAGGTAGACACTGAAGTCATATCAAACCCTTCTTCGTAGGTCCTGTGACGTTAGTCACGCAGCCATGTTTTTTTTATATCAATTTTATTTATATATAAAAAAAAGTATTTTTGATATAACAACATTGATATCATGGTGGTTTTTTCTAAAAAAAATTTAATATAAAGAAAATGATATCAATTAAGGATTTTTTGTCAATAATAAACGGATAAATATCAAAAGTGACTTGCCATAAAATTTATCAGATGTTATAAGTCATGGGAAACAAATCCTGCTTTTGCGGCTACGATTTAGTGGCAATATGTAAACAATGCCAAAAACATTGAACACATTAGAGAGATCTACCTCTCTATAATAGAGGTAATAAAGGTCGTTTTGCTCAGTAACTGTCGATGTGATTTATTCAACATTACTCTTCCAAATCGTCAGGCGACTTAGCTTTTACCTTTGATCTACTGGCCTCAAATTGGTACGAGACATCTGTGTTACCCATAATTATTGTGGTGAAATATGGGGAAAAAATGGTAAATTCGTTGAAAATCTAAGCAGCCGAATACCGAAAGAAAGAGAATGTACCTTCTGTGGGAATTCGCCAACTATAGCTCACACAGCCCAAAAATTAGGTAGGCTTAAATACGAACAGTTTAATAAAACTAGGTCACAAAGTGATAGACCAGCAACGAAGACTGGCCTATCATACTATGATTATTTTGTACCCCTAACTCCACACAATATTTTATCAGTGTCACCTTTGCACATTTCTGAGAAATAGGTCGCTTGATGTCATAGTGATCCGATAACAAAAGCAATGTATACATTTATGGCTGGGTTGAGATCGATACACGCACGCTCTGACGTGTATGTAGTATGGTGTGTGTTTAAATTACTGCAGACAGAACCAATGCAGAGAGACGCGGCACAAACTTTGTTCTGAGGTACTAGCATAAAATAAGTGCAGGTAAGTTAAGTATCAAACTTCAGATATCATGGTCAGATATCATGGATATGGACAATTCTTTTGGCTTGTTATTATGTTAAGGTCATTGTAAAAACACAACTGACTCTTCATGTTGTTGTCCGAAATTACTGGTAATCTGAAACATAATGTTATGTGTTTGCCAGTAAGGCCTATGGTATTCACTTGATAGGTCTCTGTACAAGGTGTCGCATATGTCGGTACAGGCAGGCTGTTATGATACATGTGTTGACTGTCATTTCACTCTTTCTCAAGAAATTGCAGATCCTATATTGTTAAGGGGGGTGATATATGTCCAACTACCTCTTTTCATAGAATCACAGGTGATCTGATTACTAAATAGGCAATACAGTTGGTGGCCAGTATCATATATCAAACCTTCCTGAATGTGAATTATCACACCTCTTTGAACAAACAATGTAAATTAGAGAATATAATTAGAAAAACACTGGTTCTTAGGACTGTCAGCAGAAGTACATAAGTATTGAACACACAATATTGAATAGCAGTTAAGAAAATTCTGTATAGTATGTTCTACAGCAAAGACTATGTTAGATATGAAAAATAAGTATTTTTAAACATTTGTTTTTACTTTATCAGTAATTGTCTTGGTCTAGAAATATTGTATACCTGACATGTGGATCAAATCACAGAGATGTGCAACTTGCAGCAGATCCTTTGTCAATTATATTTCGTGAGTGCACGAAATCGTTGCGATCATTTCATTTCGCAGATAATTATGGAAGCCGATAGCGGCCACTCGCGTTCTCGCTATCTCGCCCTGTAGATTTGGCCCGGCTTTATGGCGAAAATACTAGAATTAGGGGCGCGAATGGCCGATAGCGGCCATCAAAAAGGTCGCGGCACGATAACACGAGAACACGCGAGCGATGCCATTAGCGAGTCGCGACCTACCATTCGCGTGTTCTCGTCTTCTCGCATACTCGCCTCAGGATAGGTCGCGGCACGCGAACACGCGAACGCGCGAATGGCCGATAGCGGCCATCAAAATGGTCGCGGCACGATAACACGAGAACACGCGAATGATGCCATTAGCGAGTCGCGACCTATCATTCGCGTGTTCTCGTCTTCTCGCATACTCGCCTCGGGATAGGTCGCGGCACGCGAACACGCGAACGCGCGACTGGCCGATAGCAGCCATCAAGAAGGTCGCGGCACAATAATATAAATCTGAATATAATTTAATACGAAACGAAATTTAGTATTTTTCCGTTTTACAAAATGAAATCCGATGAAACAGTCAAGCGACAGAGAAAGGAACAGTACTTCATTCAGAAGTTCAAATGTGAATTAAACTGTTAATAATACCTTTATTGATATATGAACTGTGGAATTGAACAATTAATTATTTCTTTTATGCATGTATCGACTGAAAAAGAAGATGTCAGACAACTGTCGGTAAAAACTAACCCTGCATTTATCAAGTCTGGACGTGTCAGGAAAAACTAACTCAACGGACATGTCATCTTATGTTCAACATCAGGGCAATGCAGCTAATTATTTAGTTCTTGTATAGTATATATCATTGTCGGATTATAACAAACTGTTTTACGATTTGGCGTCTCCAGTATACTGTAAATATGTCTCCAGTGTCTAATTTGTATAAAAAAATGCGTTTCAACATGTTCAACAGCAAGGCAACTATATGTATATATATAACTTCACATAGGAAAAAAATATATCATTGCTATTGAAAAGACCATAAAATGGACGAAACCGGTTTAGCAGTACAATATACAGTTTAGCTCAAAACTCTACATTTTTTTTTTTTTCGAATTTAATTCGCATACATATCTCCCGACCGCAGTTTGTGCCCCAACATAGCCCCATATTGGCACCTGCTTTTTGACCTAGTTTAGGACTGACAATTTCAATTGGTTAGGACGATTACGGGCCCAGCTTGTGCCGTATCCAAGTTGGCCGTCAGAGACGTGGTACAATGACATCTAGAACAAGAGGCATTTATAATGGATTGCTTCACTTACACTTTGGCCATAATGTAAAAAAGAAAAAACAAAAAACAGACCCTATTTTGCGTATTGTTATTTATTTCAGGAAAGTCCCGTTTTAGGACAGCTGTAGGTCAATAGGTTGAGACACAGTGCCACGTCTCGAACCAGAAACATTCATTCTCCAATACAGCCAGAAAAAAGGTGATGGCCAGTTCTGATCATCAATGAAGAGTTATGATGGTCATCATCTTTTAAGGGTGATGATTTTGCCTCATCACCTTTAAAAGGTGATGAGCTAAATTTACACTCATTGCTCATCACTCTTCAGATGTTTATCGTTTTTAAAAGTGATCGTAAAAAAAGAGTGATGGCCCAAACTCATCACTTTCTCGGGGTGATCGTTGTCAACCTTTTCTATCTGTGAACACTATGTGAACAGCTAACGGCCTTTCCTGACTCTCAACATCACATTGCAGACAAATGGAAGGTTGCAGATCTCCATTTGATCAAGTTTTGGGAAAAAGGGTGTTCATGCGTATTTTTGGAGGCGACGCGCGAGCTGACATAAACAAGAGTAGAACACGACAGAGCAAAGACCATGTAGTTTCCATCTCTTTATTGATTTTCGTTCATTTTTATATGCTTGCTGATGTTTTTCAAACCAAATTTCGAGAAGAATATTTATTATCTGAGAGTTTTGGGAGTTTCAAAATATAACAGGTTACATGTTTTTTAAAATTTCGGTAGGCTTGACATCTCCTTTTTCAGTCGATACATGCATACAAAAAATAATTAATTGTTCAATTCCACAGTTCATATATCAATAAAGGTATTATTAACAGTTTAATTCACATTTGAACTTCTGAATGAAGTACTGTCCCTTTGTCTGTTGCCTGACTGTATCATCGGATTTCATTTTGTAAAATGGAAAAATACTAAATTTCGTTTCGTATTAAATTATATTCAGATTTATATTATTGTGCCGCGACCTTCTCGATGGCCGCTATCGGCCATTCGCGCGTTCGCGTGTTCGCGTGCCGCGACCTATCCCGAGGCGAGTATGCGAGAAGACGAGAACACGCGAATGGTAGGTCGCGACTCGCTAATGGCATCGTTCGCGTGTTCTCGTGTTATCGTGCCGCGACCTTTTTGATGGCCGCTATCGGCCATTCGCGCGTTCGCGTGTTCGCGTGCCGCGACCTATCCTGAGGCGAGTATGCGAGAAGACGAGAACACGCGAATGGTAGGTCGCGACTCGCTAATGGCATCATTCGCGTGTTCTCGTGTTATCGTGCCGCGACCTATTTGATGGCCGCTATCGGCCATTCGCGCGTTCGCGTGTTCGCGTGCCGCGACCCATCCTGAGGCGAGTATGCGAGAAGACGAGAACACGCGAATGGTAGGTCGCGACTCGCTAATGGCATCATTCGCGTGTTCTCGTGTTATCGTGCCGCGACCTTTTTGATGGCCGCTATCGGCCATTCGCGTCCCTAATTCTCGTATTTTCGCCATTTCGCCTGGCCAAATCTACAGGGCGAGATAGCGAGAACGCGAGTGGCCGCTATCGGCTTCCATAGATAATTGTGCTTCTTTTAGAACCGGGCACAATCAGAACAGGCTGTGAATGAATGCACCACAATAGGTAGTTGTGGATTGAATAGAAAGAATCCAGGGCATTTCCCTCGCTGACTGCACAATATGGTTTAGATGTGTTAGCTTTTCAAGCTAACACAGGTTGCATGGTGACAGGGGTTCTCCACACAGCTTGGACTGTCCTTCACATTGGCTGACACAAATTATCATTGCCTTGGACAATTATATTGGCAGGGTAAGTGATAAAAAAAAATTTAAAATATTTTCCGATGGAATTTTCTTTTCTGGCATAGTCTTTTTGTAGCAGTGATTTCATACAATATTTAGAACCATCTTTCAAGAGTGTGTGTTTATTCTTTATTGACTTCTGCTGGCAGTGCCGAGACGCTTTGTATCTGTAATTATATTCTCCAATTTATATTGTTTATTTAAAGAGGTGTCACATTCACATTCAGCAAGGTTTGGGGAACGTTTTGATATATGATACTGGCCTATTCAGTAATCAGATCACATGTGATTCTATGAAAAAAAGGTAGCTGAACATTTATCACCCCATTAAACAGGTGTATTCAATATCTAAAGGGGACACCCTAGTTCAAGTTTCAAGTTTCCCAAGTTCCCTAGTTCCAAGTGCCCAAGTTCCAAGTTCCAGCTTCGTAGTTCCAAGCTCCAGTTCCCCCAAGCTCCCCCTCCGAAGTTTCAAGCTCCAGCTCCCCCAGGCTCCACCTCCAAAGTTCAAAAGCTACAGTTCAAAAGCTCCCAGACCTAACGCTCCCAGTTATGATACACATCTGGTTGTTTAAGAGGCATAACACATATGCCATTGTCAATCAGCCCTTATTATAATGTTACTTATCATAATGTTACCGTCTAGCCTGTTCAACACATCTTTTGAATTGTTGTGGAGCTCACTGATTATAGATTACCGATTAGAATAAGCCGCATCTAACACATTGGAACCAATCTTTTGGGGGGATTAGAAGTTTTTGAAAACATCCTTCAGGATAGCAAAGATCGGCCATGGAAGATAACTTTAAATGGAAGAAAGTCCTTTCCATCCTCTGTAGAGGAACTTAGATTACACACTTCCGTCTTATAATTTTACAAACGATATCTTGGTAATGAGAAAGCTATGATGGTCTCGCATAACTTAAATATAGCCGCCAAACCAATCGGGTCCAGATTCAATAGGGTTCTGGTTCCCGAGCATATGGGTGTGTACTGCAAGTTTGGTGTGCCTAGGTTAAGCCGTTCTAAAGATATCTGGGTAACGAGAAAGGTGTGATGGACGGACGGACGGACGTATATGACGACAACACTATCCGTCGGCCAAATTTTGGCCCAGGGTAAAAAGCAAAACAATGCTGACGATTATATGAATTACATAACTGAGAAATCTTTGAAATGAAACTATTGCCGTCCATTCATACATACCTCTAATTTTGGCTGTTGATGTGTAAGTGAATCGCGGTAATTCGATATACATGGGGTATCTAGTGATCAAGAGGGTCAATGCGACACTCCGAATCATCAGGGAAACAAGATGGGTATATGACGAATACAAGAAATCTGATGACCGGTCGCATTTGCCATGTTTGTGAAAGAAAGTTCAGTCGGCTTATTGCCGATGTGTTGACCGAATATCCCCAGTCCAATCATACCACGATACTACATTTGTTAGTACACACATAGCTCAAAAAGTTCTGTTTCAAAAGAATATTTAGCAAATCCTTCAATTAGTTCTGCATAAAGGCATGGTAATGTACAACCTCTACTCCTCACTTACTTCCCCTAATCCCACAGCTATCCTGACACGTATTCACGGTCTTCCGACCTCCAAAAATCTGATAAGATGGGTATTTGAATTTGAGAGAGACGGATGGTCACTCATAGCTGTCCCAGCAAAGTTTCGCGACGAAAGAAACAGGTTGATTGTAAAATTATAGGACGAAAGTGTGTAATCTTAGTTCCTCTACAGAGGATGGGCAGGACTTTCTTCCATTTAAAGTTATTTTCCATTGCCGATCTGTGCTATCCTGAAGGATGTTTTCACAAACTTATAATCCCCCTCACCCCCAAAAAATGGTTCCAGTAGGTGTTAGATGCGGCTTACTTTAATCTGTAATCTATAATCAGTGAGCTCCACAACAATTCAAAACATCATGTCTGGGAGCTTTGGATCTGGGAGCTTTTGAACTGTAGCTTTTGAACTTTGGAGGTGGAGCTTGGAGGAACTGGAGCTTGAAACTTCGAAGGGGAAGCTTTGGGGAACTGGAGCTTGGAACTACGGAGCTGGAACTTGGAACTTGGGAACTTGGAACTAGGGAACTTGGGAAACTTGAAACTTGAACTAGGGTGTCCCTATCTAAAGAGCAGGTTAATTTTCTCAATATTAGAGCTGGGTAAATATCAGTTGCGTTCTCTGTAACGCTGTATGACAAATAGGTCAGCTTAAACGACATATTACCATACAGAAAGTAGGTTATCTCCATTCATGTACCAACATGTAATCGATCAATGACTCAGCTGAGTCCATCAGCCCTAGACAAGGTTCGTCTGACAAAGTCGAGCCATGAAAGAAGACGAATTCACCGGGACGAAGCTCAGCCGTTTATTTAACAGTCTCTCCGGACCACCTTCATGATCTCATGACGTTTTCAAATATGCCCATATCTGAACGAATTAAACTTCAGGTAATCTGTTGTATATTTCGTCTTTTCTGGATATTTTGAATTCACATGTTGGTCTCCTTTTTTATGTTGTGACTTAAGAAAGGCCTCATGGGTCCATACTTGGTCTAGGATACATTGGCTATTGTAGCCTATGCATTGTCTCGTGGTGCTAACATGATGCATGGACCCGCCTCATGTCGTTTACTCCCGCTCAAAGAATTTGTCCTGTAACCTTTACCCCAGCATAAACTTGGTCTTCTTTAAAATATAGGCCTACAGAGATCCCACGAAGTTGACCAATCACACTAGAACGCATCTTCGTCACACCGAACTAATTTCAACGTTCCTACTTCTTGTCTTGGTCGGGCGGGCTGCCATTATTGTTCAAAATCAGAAATATCAATTTCATCGTAAGAACCAACCAAACACAGCATACGTCTCCTCTGTAGGATGACGTAATGACAATGTCAGTCAATCGCTGACGCCGTCTCAGAGCACGTTTCAGAAAGATAATAGATAATACTTCATTCATATTCATGAGGCTACAGGCTGTCTGTGAATCATGAGGCTACAGGCTGTCTGTGAATCATGAGGCTACAGGCTGTCTGTGAACAATAATGTCCGACCAAGGCTAGTTCAGAGCATAAGTGTAGAAATTGACTCTTATTTTAAACGGACTGTTCGAGTAATAGCTGTGCTTCCCACATCTGCATACCGGAAAGGTACGGAGTGTATTGGGCCTGTATTATGAAGGATTATTATTATGACCTAATTGTATTCGTTTTTCATCGAGGTAGCATTATTAATGTTATATCGGATGGGACCATTTATTTGACAATATCCATTCGGCATCACAAACCATGTGATTAGGATTACAAATGATGTTTCTAGGAAAAACAGCACAGACAAAATTGTCTTGAATTGAATATAGATCCCCGAATTCCATCTGCTGGTTATCCTCTATTTAAGAAAGATATGTATGTGAGAGATTTCGACAATTTTTTTGTCAGGTTGTTTTTTCAGAAAGGCACTAAATTATCAAGAGCGCATTATTTCATCTCAGAAAGATAGAAAACACCATTAAACACAAGTAGATATGACTCTTTCTTTGAACTAACTCGAAAAATGACTGTGGGGCAAAATTGACCACAAATGTAGTGGATTTCTCGAAGTAAAATTTGGAAATTGAAGAAATGTAGCGACTGTTTAACTCACGAGTAAAGTTGAATCATCTCTTCGGCTGAGGCTTACCAAGAATGACCTAGTTGAAGTTGTTTGAAAAGAAGTATGCTACACGTGGTCAAACAAACGGAATTGTTCAGAAAAATGCCGTTTCACATTTCTTCCTGCTCAGGTGGACATTTTTCGGCCTCGATACATTAACCCTTTGCACAAAATTGAACACCTGTCAATCAAAGTCAATCTGAATGAGACAGTCATTCAACCTGTTGTCGTTTTGTGTTATTGTTGTTGGCACATGATTCAGAGGGTTAATGTCATTTACCTGGGCACGTTTATGGTCCCCCATTTTCATCGACAAACGCTTTCAGAACGGGCGATCAGAATGCAGAACTATTCAGCTGGGAGGGCGACTCACCGATATTCACTATCTTTGTTGTCTGAATTTGATGTAATTACACAGATGTTCTGTTCTTCCTCAGTTTTACCAAATTATCAAATCTCGTGCGAATTCTCGAGAAGCATGCGACTGGGCATTAAAGTAAGTCGTCTCGAAAAAGTACATCTTCAGAGAGATTGACAAAAATGATGTTCGGCAATGAAACTGTCGAATTAAATATTCCGAACTGTGAGAAATCGAATTCAATTTCTATGTCAACAAATGGGCTGAAAAGTGTGTATCTAACTGTGTATTTGTGCAAAATTAAATTTGATATCTGGTATAGTTCATTTTCTGTTGAATTATCTTCATTTCGTTCTGAAGTCTAAGGCAAAATGGCGGTCATTTGTGTACACCTGAAGAGTCGAAAAGTGTATGTATATGGCCACGTGCTTCAGACGATAATTTTGCACATAGGTTCTCCAAAACTTAGTTGAGTCATTTTATTTATCCTTTTCCGGCCCAGTTATAGTATTTATTTTCTGAAAGTCGCTTCG
>JAVTVY010032971.1:0-14832 GCA_036873755.1 Hanleya hanleyi
AACAGAGTTGAAAAGTGAACTTCCTGTGATTGAATTATTAGGGGAATTACCATACACATCGTGTCCCCCTAATGTATCTACTGACACAATTTTTTTTTTAAATAATTTTCTAATTTTGGGGTCACAGTGACCTTGACCATTGATCTTGACCTAAATTTTGGTACATGACAAATCGACTCCCCGTAAGCTATCAATGAACACAAAAAATCATGATTTTTAAAAATTTCATGATTTTTCGGTCACACGGACCTTCGACCTCTGACCTCGACCTCCATTTTGGTACGCGACACATTGTCTCCACCTAGTTGTATCCACTCACAAAAAATTGCAATCGTGAATAGTAAACATTCACAGATATCAACCGTACACGAACAGTGATTTCCTGCTTTTAGGCCAGTGACCTTTGACCTCTGACCTGAAAGAGTTGAAAACTGTCAATGATCAATGATTTTGTGATTTTATGCAACAGTGACCTTCGACTTCAGACCTCGACATCAATTTTTCCAATGTGGTATGTGACACATCGTCTCTCTGTAGGGTATCCACTCACCAAAAATGTGAACCGTAGAAAGCAAACTGTCCCAGATATAGACCGGACACAAGGGACGGACAGACAGACGGAAACCGCCATCACATAATACGCCCACCTCTTGGTTTAAAAACCACAATGGGAACATTAGGAATAGGTTTTTACCTCCCACACCCCAATTTGGTCAAAGGGTATTGTTGTCGTCATGTACATCCGTCTGTCTGTCAAAGCTTTCTCCTTACCAAGATCTCCTTATATCATAGATACATAAAGAGACAAGTAATGAATGCCAGTTTCTCTAACTGGACGGAAACCTTGGGTGCCATCTCTAATTGCAAAATTCTTAATAATTTGTATATTTGTCACCTGACTGCTTGGTGTAGGCCTACCTAACGTCTTCAAAGTAGTATGGGTCAAACTGAATACATTATGAATGGCTGGCACCCAGAGACGAGGGGTTTTCATGTGCACAGCTTCGTATTTGATATGCTAAGAGCCATGTTATAAACTATTTAACCTTCTATAAACATCTT
Organism: Hanleya hanleyi; assembly: GCA_036873755.1. NCBI lineage: Eukaryota > Metazoa > Mollusca > Polyplacophora > Lepidopleurida > Hanleyidae > Hanleya > Hanleya hanleyi. Next base: position 1,063 of record JAVTVY010032971.1, read on the forward strand.
TTCAAATAAACCAGAATCTAGCCATGTTGTAAAAAGTATGTCGCTGTGCATACAAAAGTGACACACCTTCTACTTCATGGAAGAAATGAAGCATGCATAGTTTTCAGTTGTTGTCATATCGGTTCAATATGGTACATGTAATAAGGAGTAGGTGGGTAGAAATAACTACACTAGAGACACCTAAAGTAAGTTTTAGTTTTCATCTAATTCCATGGGTAATAAAACCCTGTTGAACAGTTCAAAAACTGTAATTAAGTTACTGAGCCGGTAAATCCGCAGCCTCATGTTGGAGAAAGTCCACATCTCCTCACTTTATCCATTATCATGGATAGCCATCATGTTTTATACATGCATGTGTGCTTATCTGATTTACCATGTTTACCCTTGTCAATTTTTTTTTCTAATCTTTCAGAGTTGAAGAGGGCAAAAATGGTGGACCTACCTACGATCCTGTTTGAATTCATATAGCTATTTCAGATCCTGTATCTGTGTTTATGTGAGAAACTGTTTCAATCTTTAAGGGATGCTGAGAATAATAACAAACTTTGTGAGTTCAAAAAAATATAGCCTATACTCATTTGAGCAGCCAGAAATGTTTCGATCAAGCCACGATGATCAGGCAGTGTTGAATCGGTCACGCATGATTAACTCTGGAACATTCACTAAAGAAAAAAACAGTCCTGATGTGTATTGCATGCCACGAAGATCTCACAGTGAAACATAATTTGATTGACTGTATAGATTTTAAGAGATTCTTTTTATTGAACAGCTACTTTAGAACACCTTTTTAGTCGAGTAAAAGAAGAGTCAATTTGATGTTATTTGAGAGAAATCGGTCTATTGTATAAATTTTAATGTATGCACTGATGTTTAATGTGTTGTGTTGATCGCTTTTAGATCACTGGGTAACATGTTTTGCTGACATACTTAGAATTTTACCCGAGATATTGCTGAACGCGTCGTTAAACCTTAATTCTTCTCTCCTACTTATGAATGTTAATTTGTACATGAACTTTGATCCTGCACCTAATATAAAATTTATTTGTCAAATTCTCATATTAATAAAAACAGTCGAAATAGACTACACACAGGTTGAACTGTCATTGTATATAGGTATCATTATGGTCATTTTCAAGACCTCACCTGTCATGTTCAAGTATTATATTATACTGTTTTTTAATGGTTCATACATCCTAATAAGTGGTACATGTACTTGGACCAGACTAAAACCACCAGCTGTGGCCGATACAGTAATCTCCATGATTCAACAAACTGTCATACAGTGGCAGAAGATGAAAGTTCTAATGTGTGTCAAGATTTCAGTCATCGGGGAGTGATGCAGGTTTAGGAACCCATACGATTCAGACACAGTACTATCAGATCCCCTTAAAAGTTAGGATTCCCACAATGACAAATAGCAATTATCATTCCAACAATGTCTAGTTAACATGATATTTTAACTTCTGAGGTAAAGTTACATTTGCTATAATGCTGTGGATAAATTTTAAATTAAGTATGATACTCAATGCAATTTGATTTAAGTACTGCGCATGCATCAGAGTTCGTTGGTGCCATGTTGGATGAAGATCGTTTTGACCGGCAATTCTGACATCGGTAATCAGCCGTCGTCCACAAAATAGTTGCGAGTCAATTACTGACACTAGCAACACGCTCGGATCTTCAGCAAAGTTTCTGATCAATAGCCTTAGCATTTCCACTGCAAACTGAAAAGACTGCTTCGAGCTTATACTGGTGGATTTTATTAAAGGTACACGTAGACGAAGTGTAACTCAACATATTTAGTTGTTGGGATTAGATATCAGTAAAGTGACTGACTTAAAACTCATTAGGCTTCTTTGGATCCCAAGGATAGCACAGTTTTCATTTATTCGCTCCTGTCATTGATGACAGTGATGTTCCTGTTGCTGACGATCAGAGATAAACACTTGGCTATCACACGAATATTTCCGTTTCATGCAGTTTCGCAATGCGCAACTCAAAATTTTAGTGGAGCATTTTAGTGAAGCGGCGTGGAACTTATTATACACATTACCCCTTTCACAGAGTAGAGGTTCCAGGGTTTGTAGAACCAAAAACTGTTGGATTTAAATTATGCAATGGCCAATATGTTTTCTACGAAGGAAACGGTCTTATTGGCGGCTGAATATTGAATGTTGGCTCTGACGCCTATAATTCTAGGATTATTTGCTATGGAACCACATGACAGTTCATGATATGTAGGATTTGTTCTATTCTACCATAGTGGACACCTACCCAATGCACTCCCATTGCCCGTGGTCAATCTCCGACAATGCTATTATAAACTCTTATCACACCGGTCTAATTACTACATTTACTCTGACAATGAGATTGTTGAGCACGTCTTAGGCCAATGCAAAATAAGAAACATTGTTTTATAGTTTACAGTGGTATATATACAATGTAGGACTACGGTGAGAAAATACACTATGGTTTCGCTATCAGGTCATTCCCTAACCCTTTTTCTTCTGCCATCCGTGAAATGTAGATCATGATGCTCGCAAGAAAGCCGAATGTCCTTATTGTCGGTTATCACGAAATGGCCATGGTAGAAATGTGGTGTAGCCTGTATATGGTTGGCCATCCCTGCCAGAATTCGTCATTTAGATGCTGCCTCTAAATAATATATACCATGGTATAAAATGCCAAGCCTGCCATAATTCGTATTTAGAGGCTGCCTCTAATTATTTTGTACCATGGTATAAAATGCCGAGCCTGCCATAATTCCTATTTAGAGGATGCCTGTAAATCGCGAAGCCTGCCACAATTCGTATTTAGAGGCTGCCTGTAAATAATATATACCATGGTATAAAATGCTGAGCCGGCCATAATTCGTATTTAGAGGCTGCCTCTAATTATTTTGTACCATGGTATAAAATCGCCAAGCCTGCCATAATTATGCCTCTAATTCATTTTAGCCGTAAGTCGTAAATTTTCGCCTTCTTATTACTTCCACCAATGATATGCGCTTTCACAAATTTGGTGCCATATCTCTACGCTTGTTATAAGTTTACTCATTGGTCAAATTTAATATTCTTGATATGACATCGAGTTGTTTATGACTTACGGCTAAAATGAATTAGAGGCATCCTCTAAATAGGAATTATGGCAGGCTTGGCGATGTTATACCATGGTACAAAATAATTAGAGGCAGCCTCTAAATACGAATTAATGCAGGCTCGGCATTTTATACCATGGTATATATTATTTACAGGCAGCCTCTAAATACAAATTGTGGCAGGCTTGGCGATTTAGAGGCATCCTCTAAATAGGAATTATGGCAGGCTCGGCATTTTATACCATGGTACAAAATAATTAGAGGCAGCCTCTAAATACGAATTATGGCAGGCTCGGCATTTTATACCATGGTATATATTATTTACAGGCAGCCTCTAAATACGAATTGTGGCAGGCTTGGCGATTTAGAGGCATCCTCTAAATAGGAATTATGGCAGGCTCGGCATTTTATACCATGGTACAAAATAATTAGAGGCAGCCCCTAAATACGAATTATGGCAGGCTTGGCATTTTATACCATGGTATATATTATTTACAGGCAGCCTCTAAATACAAATTGTGGCAGGCTTGGCGATTTAGAGGCATCCTCTAAATAGGAATTATGGCAGGCTCGGCATTTTATACCATGGTACAAAATAATTAGAGGCAGCCTCTAAATGACGAATTCTGGCAGGGATGGCCAACCATACCTGTAGTACAGCAGCAACAACATTTTCCAAGTTAGACAGCAGATTTTGATATTGAAGACGAGGCCAGACTACGTCATGGGTCAACTGCGACAGTCACGTGACTGTGTATGATGATTGGGATGGCTCCTATAAATAGTGCTCCAATGGGAATGCTCATCCTAATATAAAATGGCGTGGGTCATATGACCAATCGCTGGAGGGGAGACATCTGGAACGGCATGTTGACACTGTCTGTTAATATCTTGATTTAACAGAGAGTCTTAGAGTGTAAAGGGAAGCGGGGGTGCACAACGTACAGCACACCGCAATTCGTAAACAGAGCAGAGGGTGCAGTCCACAATAGACCCCTAGTTGCTGGAACTAGACTCTTGGTATAATCCTTCCGTCTTTCCGAGTTGCCAAACCATGCAGAAAACCCAAATAAAAGTACATATTTTCTTCATGGGAATACTCGTGCCATTAATTTAACATATAAGCCAGTTATGCAAATTTAACCCGAGATAAATTTTCTTCCCTCGGAACGTACTCCAAATTTTCTGGAAAATCTATTAAATTGACCCAAAATACGCCATATTTCATTCACTTCCTGGAGAAATCTTGACAATCGATTTCTACAAGATTTCTCCCCAGTGTTCCCCGTCTGGCGGCAAGATAAAAAAGCTATTCAAAATATGGGGTCGACCACGCCGATTTTTGTCTCATACCCGATATACAACATAACCCTATTTTTAAACACCTGGAAAACGTACGAAACTGAGGCTGACGAAGGTTAACTTTGTGACCCGACCCGCCATATAGCTCAATCGAGCCACCCCTCCGTATATGTCATTTTGAAGGAATGGTAGTACCTAGAAGCTTGGTACTATAAATACTGGTTATCAAAAAGGGAAGGATAATTATCATGTGGTCAGACCCGGGCGCTCTGATGTATACATATTTTTGAGGGGGGTCAATAATCCGAAACTATGGACTACTTCCTATATGGTTAAGGTGTATTTTATGGAAAAGGTGTTGCTGGCGCATAATAGTCTGCGAGAGTATACAATACACTAGTATATTACACTTGCCAGATAAAGGAATTTTGGTTGGATATCCGGCCCCTCCCTTTCCCCCTACCCCATCTTCGTTTTGGTGATTTTTTTCCATCTGAAATCGACATTTTGAGATAATACCTCGAATGTTATAGTAATAACCATGGCGATGGCTTCGCAGCAATTGTCTGAATTCTAATCTCACGTTCAAGCTTCTAAACCACATCAGATAGGCAAGGAATATGTAAAATTAACTGGAATTATGGTCAAACTGATGTTAAATTTTTACTTTCAAGTTCGTCTGGTAAATATCGAAAATTCTCTCAGAATCTTCAAAAATAATTTCCAAGATGCAAATAGTTGTTACGTATTCACCATATTTAACATTGTCGACGAGTTTTACTTTGGGAAATATGTTGCTGAGTAATTAATTTGGTGTTAGTGTCCAAGATAATGCATACTAGATGCCATAGTCGCCCTGTCCAAGGGGAGGTAAATCTGTGTAGTCCTGCGGGGCAACATATTTTATCGGTGTAGTTGTTCTGTGTTACACTTGAAAATTTCTAAATATTCTGCCCGAGATTCGAAAAATTTGAATGCGCACATTAAAATGGTATAAAAATGAACAATTTGAGCCAAAAAGATGAGGCAAATGGCTGATTACAAGTCAGCAGAGCCTATCATACGTTATAGTATATATTTGCTATATATAAGGTATTGCATACAGGGTGCAGTCCACAGTAGACCCCTCGTTGCTGGAAATAGACCCTTGATATAATCCTTCCGTCTTTCCGAGTTGCCAAACCATGCAGAAAACCCAAATAAAAGTACATATTTTCTTCATGGGAATACTCGTGCCATTAATTTAACATATAAGCCAGTTATGCAAATTTAATAAATAAATTTAAGAGATAAATTTTCTTCCCTCGGAACGTACTCCAAATTTTCTGGAAAATCTATTAAAATGACCCAAAATACGCCATATTTCGTTCACTTCCTGGAGAAATCTTGACAATCGATTTCTACAAGATTTCTCCCCAGTGTTCCCCGTCTGGCGGCAAGATAAAAAAAGCTATTCAAAATAGGGGGTCGACCACGCCGATTTTTGTCTCATACTGAGGCTGACGAAGGTTGACTTCGTGACCCGATCCGCCATATAGCTCAATCGAGCCACCCCTCCGTATATGTCATTTTGAAGGAATGGTAGTACCTAGAAGCTTGGTACTATAAATACTGGTTATCAAAAAGGGAAGGATAATTATCATGTGGTCAGACCCGAGCGCTCTGATGTATAAATATTTTTGAGGGGGATCAATAATCCGAAACTATGGACTACTTCCAGATGTCCTGTCGATTCCAGCGACACGCAAGAGCAATTTAAAAATCATGACTCATATTCGACGATATAGGACTAACTCGTAATATCGTCAGAAATGATTGTCAATGATTATCAATGCAGTTGGAAAAATAAATTATCAACTTACAGTGAGTTGATATTGAATGAATCACGGTATTGTGATAAATAAAACCTCAATCAATTTCATTTATTCATTGCAATTGTTGTGTTGCATTCCGATCCGTTCCGGATTATATGCCGAGTCTGAATGTCCGTGGATCCACAAACAGGAAATTCCCACTCTCCGTGCAGAGGCGATAATGACAATTTAAATCACCACTATATTGGGTCGTCATACCTCTGCGTGGGGCTTCGCCTGACGCCAGAGCTCGCACTCACGATGTCGAAAGGGAAGTCGATAAGTTTAACGCATTTTCAAATGGCCTGACAAAATTTTGTTTTCGAGCGGGATAAACAACACCGGAAGTATATCAAAGCCAGTTGTATTTTATGCAAAATGCACGCCAAAACAATTCCATCTTCGAATAAAGGCCGTATAGCCATTGACGTGGAAAACTATGGCAGTAGCCCTCATACTCGTGAGGGCTATATTATTTAGCTACAGCCAGGGCTGTCTTATTTTGGAATGGATCTAAAGTTCCTGCTTTTTCTAAGATATATTTGCGACGAGAGAGACACGATTAGTGTCTGAGATAGCATCTGTCCATGATAGCATCTTTTCTTGATACATTTTCGTGTCAATTTAATCCTTTTTATACCGGAAATGACAAAAAATTGCCTTCAAATTCAGTAACTGAATCAAAACAAACGTGCAGTGACCGTCAGCTTGAAAAGGGATTTATTCAGAAAGACACAAAGACATAGTCAGTTCGCGTAGAGATTTATTCACAGACATAAGTTTACATAGACATGGACATTATTATAAATATTGGATTCTCGCAGTGGGAATCTGCAGGAATCCAAAATTGGATTCTGGCAGATTCCTGTAACAAAAAGCTGCGGGAATCCATTTGGATTCTGGTGAAATCCGACGAAAAGCAAGGCCTGATATCAATATAGTCAATATGTAGGCCTACATGTTTATGCGACCATCAAGCGACCGGCCCTCACCCCCATGGATCTTCAACGTGGGAAACTGAGGGTGTCCTGGAAGTTGGGCTTCTCATATCAGGGCTACATGTACGTTGTCGGTCGGTAAGAATCGAAGTTTTGTTGTCCTCGCGCGTTCCTCAGATCCAGAGAATGACCACTTCGTCGACTGGGATTGTTATCGTGTTCTGAGCCACAGGAAAATGCATGTTTTCGCACAGTTGGTGACATAAAGAAGTATAAGAACGGGTTAATGGCGCTGTTTAAATAGATTAGGCCAGTAGTGAGATGACCTATCGCCAATTCAAACGGCGTTATCGGGAGTTTAAACATAAACACAATCAACAAAAACAGATTCACTGGCGTCCAGGACAGAACGAAGATTAACGTTATTGCCAGTACAGCTGATCCTGACACAGTTCTTCTCGAAGACTCGCTTTCAGAATTGACCATTGTCTTTTTAAGACTATACAGTTTGATAGCGTGGAATGTAACGATAAGTACCATGGGAATAAGAAAACACAGAACAGAGAATGCCAGTATGTAGAACCCAGCATGTTCTCCTATCACACACATGGATATGGTAACGTTATCGGCGAGGTGTATGGTGGGGCCTAGTCCTGTTACCAAGCTAGCAGTAGAACCGAAAGTTAGAATAACCAACCAGAGAACAACACATAGTCGCAGAACTATTTTGGCTGTCACATACCGTCGGGTAAATAGTGGTTTTACAAGGGTGATGTAGCGTACCACTGAAAATAAGGCTAAATGATAGGCACTCAATCCAATCGTTGAATACTTGACGACGAAGTACGTTTTACAAAGTGCATCAAGAGGCGGCAAGATAGTCTGAACAGTGAAACACAGAAACAAAGATAAATCTGCAAATGCCAGGCTCGAAAGAATGATATATGTTGATGATTCGCGCAAAATTTTGCGGCGTAGAATAGTCACAATGAGGAACGAATTTCCCGCAATACCCAAAGCAGACACAACATATAGAAAAACATTTAGGCCGTCTAAAATATCGAGTAATTGAGCGGTTTGATTATGGCTGTCAGGTTGACAATTGTCAGTACAATGTTCATGGTAGCTTGCATTCGTAGAATTCACCATTTTCCGGGTGTGTGCAGCAAATTTGGCCTTCGCACTGCTATGTCCATGAACTGTGTACGGTACTTCCGACTACACCGTGAAAACCTCGCCAGCACCGGAAATCAGAATTGGGCGTTTCCTGTTACTCTGTTGGCCAACGTAAAAATAATCAATCTCAGGTGTCTGGTACCAACCAACACTATGTTCTCCGACCACACGTGCGTGAATATTCAGCATTTTCCAGTTGAATTCAATTGAAAAGCCATGATGCACGTTAAATTCTGTATTTTGTTATGGTACCTTCTTCTAGAAAGACGACAGCTGATAGAACATTTACATTGTCTGCCAGTGCGATGGCCCCTAGGATGATTTTCGATAGCGTCCTACATTGGTGATGATAGGCCGTCATATTTAGTACATTCCCCATTCTGCTGATGACAGAGACCCCAACAGATATACAACAAACGTGTCAGGATGAAAAAACCAAAGTAAACATCGAAGTCATGATTATTTAAAAATCCATTCACCCATCGACTAAATTGTACGCAGAACATATGGGTGTTTATAAAACGAAGACCTTTCCCCCAAAAGAGCCCCTCAAGTGGGTCTTCCATCTTCGGTCTTCGTTTTATCAATGGCCCTATCAAAACACATGGGCGTTTATAAAACGAAGACCCTGGCATTTTTCGGCCGGGGTAGGGCTATGAGGGCCCAGGGGTGAGGGGATGCAGTAATCAAGGTCCGCCGGGAAATTTGGTCCGCTTTTTATGCCCAGAGCGGACGATAATTCCCGATCGATTATAACTCGGTAATAAAGTCCGCCCTGGGTTAATTGCTGCATGCAGGGTCTTCCATCTTCGGTCTTCGTTTTATCAATGGCCCTATCAAAACACATGGGCGTTTATAAAACGAAGACCCTGGCATTTTTCGGCCGGGGTAGGGCTATGAGGGCCCAGGGGTGAGGGGATGCAGTAATCAAGGTCCGCCGGGAAATTTGGTCCGCTTTTTATGCCCAGAGCGGACGATAATTCCCGATCGATTATAACTCGGTAATAAAGTCCGCCCTGGGTTAAAGCATGGCCGAACGTCCTCGGGGTTGTCATTGCTGCATGCAGGGTCTTCCATCTTCGGTCTTCGTTTTATCAATGGCCCTATCAAAACACATGGGCGTTTATAAAACGAAGACCCTGGCATTTTTCGGCCGGGGTAGGGCCGTGAGGGCCCAGGGCTGAGGGCATGCAGTAATCAAGGTCCGCCGAGAAATTTGGTCCGCTTTTTATGCCCAGAGCGGACGATAATTCCCGATCGATTATAACTCGGTAATAAAGTCCGCCCTGGGTGAAAGCATGGTCGAACGTCCTCGGGGTTGTCATTGCTACATGCAGGGTCTTCCATCTTCGGTCTTCGTTTTATCAATGGCCCTATCAAAACACATGGGCGTTTATAAAACGAAGACCCTGGCATTTTTCGGCCGGGGTAGGGTCTATGAGGGTCCAGGGTTGAGGGGATGCAGTAATCAAGGTCCGCCGGGAAATTTGGTCCGCTTTTTGTGCCCAGAGCGGACGATAATTCCTGATCGATTATAACTCGATAATAACGTCCGCCCTGGGTTAAAGCATGGTCGAACGTCCTCGTGGTTGCCATTGCTGCATGCAGGGTAGTAGTATACAGAGTGGATATTGACCCGCATCCACCTCACTGCACATGCGCGATTGTGGCAATTTTGAGGTGCGCGCAGGGAGGTGTGTGGAGGTGTTCTGCACAAGTATGACGTCACTTCCGGTCTAGGTGAATCGGGCTTGACCTTGGGGGCATGTATTTCTCCGCGGTAATGCGGTCTCGCGGTGAGGCGGTCTGCCTCCGCGGACCGACTTCAAATACGCTGCATGGACCGATTGGGTCGAGTGAGGTGTCAAAGTGAAGCTCTCTTCAGTCATGTCATGGGTGTTTTTACAGAAAAATAAAATAAATAAATAAAAAGCGGAACACGGACTCCTACAATTATATGTATAATACAATATACGGGGAAATGCCTGTATGGGTATATCCCCATACTGGCTATGGGGGGTATAGGTCCAACCTTTTTTGTGGGTTTTACTATGGGTTGTTTGGTCTTGTTTTCTTCGTCTCGCCACGTAGAACACGATGGGAGGGGTCTCGGAGGTAAACGGTGAAATTTTTTGAAAAGTACCGGGTAGGTCTGCATATAGCCCCATACTGGCTATGGGGGTATAGGTCCAACCTGGGCTTTACTATGGGTTGTTTTTCTCGTTTCGCCAAGAAAAAGACGACGGGAGGGGTCACGGAGGTAAGCGGTGAAATTTTTCGAAAAGTGCCGGGTAGGTCTATATATAGGCCCATATAGCCCCATACTGGCTTTGAGGGTATAGGTCCAACCTGAGAAATTTTTGTGGGCTTTATTATGGGTTATTTGGTCTTGTTTTTCTCGTCTCGCCAAGAAAAACACGATGGGAGCTAAGCGGTGAAATTTTTCCAAAAGTATCGGGTAGGTCTGTATATAGATCCACAGGCCTACTGGCTATGGGGGTATAGGTCCATACTGGGTGGACGTTTTGGGGTCTAGGTAAGCCCCTATTGGTCCTATGGTGTGGTATGAGGTCTTATTTTGAAGCTCTCGTGGAGGAGCATCCGACTGGACTAATGGTTCGTCCGTTTTCAATATTCTGAGCATGCGCAGTCTGGCCGTAGTATAGAAAGCAGGCATTTTGGGGGGTGCGTGGGAGTGTGTTTGGGGTAGAGAGGGACCATCCTTGGTCCGAATGCGTCGTGGGAGGTGTCATTTTGTAGCTCTCGGGGTGTAGACCTCGATTTGAGGGCTGTCCACAGCATCTGTGACGTCATCGGTGACGTAATCAGTAGGAGTAGTAGCGAAAGTGAACATTTTGGGGAAGTGATTGAAGGTATTTGGGATAGAAATGGGCCATCTTTGGTCCGAATGCGTCGTGTGGGGTGTCATCTTGTAGCTCTCGGGGTGTAAACCCCGATTTGAGGGCTGTCCGCGTCATCGGTGACGTCATCAGGACGAGCAGTAGCGATAGTGATCATTTTGGGGCAGTGAAGGAAGGTATTTGGTGTAGAGATGAACTATCCTTGGTCCGAATGCGTCGTGTGGGGTGTCATTTTGTAGCTCTCGGGTTGTAGACCCCAATTTGATGGATGTCCGCGTCATCTGCGACGTCATCGGTGACGTCGTCAGTACGAGTAGTAGCGAAAGTGGGCATTTTGGGGCAGTGAAGGAAGGTATTTGGGGAAGAGATGGACCATTCTTGATCCTAATGCGTCGTGTGGGGTGTCATTTTGTAGTTCTCGTGATGCAGACCCCTATTTGAGGGATGTGGGCATTTTGGGTTGTGAAGGAAGGTGTTTTGTGGTAGACATGGACCATCCTTGGTCCGAATGCATCGTGTGAAGTGGCATCTTGTAGCAACGCCCGCCAACGCCAAGCTCAACGCTTCAACGCCCTGGTGAATTAGCCCAAAAGCTCTGATTTTGATGGAATTGTCACTAATTTATTGGAAATGCAGTGACGCCCGTCACCATCCGTCTTTACGCCTTAACGCCCTAGCATTACGCCTTGACGCCATGATATACACAGATGAGAGAAAAACAACAACAAGAAGGATAAGAACAATCATTTTATTTTCCCCTCCATCATAACATACCCACGCTGGGGGAGCCTCGTTGGGTATGTTTACAATTCAAGAAGACTCTTGTCCAATCAGAAGTCGTCCTTTCAGAAAGTTCCATCTTTGCTCGGTGTGACCTAATCATCGTCGGGCAGTTCAGGATATTGTTCGGGCAGCATGTCCTGAAACAGTTGTTTGCGCATTCTGATCGCATTTTCCAGGGGCTCGGTGGGTGGTAGCCCCATATCCTCTTCCGAGTGACGCTTGGTCTTCATGATGGACCTGTGCGTGGGGTCGCCTTTCATTTCAAGCGGTAGTAAGGTATATTGTTCATAGATCGCCATGGCTGTTTTCCTGATGCAGGGGCGCATTTGGGTGTACGCCTGTTGTAAGTTATCCTGTCGGGCGTCCTCGATCGCTGCAGCGTGAGTATTGATAGCTGCTGTCACAATACGATCCCAGAAGGTAGGTTCTGCCTCACTTTCCTGGGATGTAGGCTGACTATTTGAGGACAAGCTCTGCATATCAGTAGACAGACTGCCAGCCATCTCTGTTTCGGTATCAGTCGATACACTCCCAGCAGTCTCTGTATCAGCATCCGCCTCAACGGACTCCTCGGAGTCTTCAATCCCATGTATATTTTTCCGGTGTCGCATCATATCGTTATGTCTGGTGAACGTGCGTTCGCACTCAGAACAAGTATAAGCCATGTTGACGGTTGAACGTCGACTGTGCGTGTTTTGAGAATGCACTTGCTTTCATAGACAGTAACGTCCGCCAACGCCCACTGTTACGCCTTAACGCCCTATCTGTACGCCTTAACGCTCGTCGCAACGCCTTAACACCCATCTCAACGCCTTAGCACACTGTCTTAACACTTTAACGTCGTTTAATCATGCGTTCGAACAAATGTTTCTTTTGTACTATTGCTCTGACATACGCCGCTTTCCAGTTCATGCCCGAGGTTTTCAACATCGACGCTGTTTTTCCGATTTCCATATGAACCGCATCCTTATCCAACAATTTCAAATGCTTCACGAGGTCGTCATACTGCTGACGTAAAGCCCGTCGTAGTATGGGTGCCAATCTGTTATGGTCTATAATTGCGGCTTCCTTTTTCGAATACCCTTTGTGTTGAAACTTGTATTCTGTGTATCTCCACGTCTCGCCCATCTCGGCGTCCATACTTTCTTTGAACAAATCCTTCCATAGCCTCGAGTTCACATTATGTTCAATCCCTTGTACGGGTTCGGGTTGGTCCTTCACGGTTGGGTGATATTCCGAGACTGATGGTATGAAGCGGACCCGCTGTGTGGGGGTGGGTTGCTGCTGCTGGACGGGTGCTACCAGTTGTGGACTCGGCGGGTGGTGTAGGGTTATATGACGTTGCGGTGATCCCTTGCCGGGTAACAGGTGGGTCGTCAGCCGGCGATCTTCGGGGGTATGGGCTTTTAAATCTATGAACAGGTAGCTGTACGGAGACTTGTCGCCCCTTGAAACGCCTGCATGAAATGGTCGATGTTCTGAGGATAAATTCGACTACCAAACACACGGATTTGTGTTCTGTCAATGGGATTGGAGAACAACACAAAGTATTGGCAGTTCAAGGCAATATCTCTGGACGCCTTCCCTTGAGGAAAGAGATTCTGAGTCAAATAGATGACGGACAGATTCCGATGATGGGATCCTTTAGTAAACAAGTCGGCGACGTGTGAATTGTCCTTGGCCGCACTCATCAGATCATCTAACACTACCACGTTGGTCTGCTCGGGGTCAAATTACAAGCGTCTGGTCCGTCATTCATA
>JAVTVY010032972.1:0-14036 GCA_036873755.1 Hanleya hanleyi
AACTGAGCTAGCCTAGTACACAAACGCCGATTGCATTTCCATAACCCTGTGAAAGAGCTGAGGGTAAATCGATAACGAACGCAACGGTACGCCCTGGTGGCGAAATCAACTAATCAAGAGGTTTGATCGGTTGTCTTGTGTACTCGCGCGGTAAAAGTCTGTTTATTAAGAATTTACGCATCTCAGCGGCAGATTCTTCGGCTTCATCGTTTAATAAGTCGTCTTCCTCACGCATCCGTTTCTTAGTCGCCATTACTTTCTGATGAATCGGGTGCTGCCGTAGTTTTCTCCATAACCTTAAATTACGGACGTAGATATTTCGGAACCTTGTCTGTATTCTAGGTAAAAGCTTGTCATATGCCATCTGATGCGCAATTGATTCATCCATTCCGCCTTCTTCGTAAACTTCCGCAAGATCGTTTATATCAGATTCATGATCATCAATCGCTTCATCCGCGAAGAGATCCCACAAACACTCGTCATCCTCGACGTCATCATTGTCACCAGCAGTATCATCATTATCGTCATCATCATCATCCGTAACTTCTCCGTCATCATCAGCGTCGTCACCATTACCTTCACCATCATTGTCATCATCATTATCTTCACCATCGGCGTCAGTAGCGTCGGTATCATTTTGATCACCATGGTAACCAAAAGTTTGACCTGGAGTATATGTATTTTTACCATTACTACCGGAACTGGAAAAATCGTCCCCATGGACAATATTTCCGCCCGCATGGTAATACGACCTTCCGTATGGTAATACGACCGTCGTAGGCTCACTCACCGTCATCGTATAGGGTTGCTCTACTCTACTTGTTGGACCTATAGCGAGGCTCGGTGGTGTCTCTTGGTTGTGTTTGCATTGAATGTGTCTGAGCATACTATCGCTATCGACGCATGGACAAGCTCCAGTTTTCCGATGTTTTAACATGTTGGAGCGATTGGCAAACTTACGATAGCATCCACAGCATTGAGAACTCATATCTGCTTTGGAACAACCGTACCACACTAGTCTCACGAAATTACCAAAGATGCATGTTAGAGTTAAACATCGACATTCGGCTAAAGTGATATGACTCTATTTGCCAACAGGGGGCGTCGTTTCATACGTCATCATCGGAGTTATCTCCCACTAGTTCCAGTTTTTGTCACCGGGCAATGAGTGGTCAATACGACCGAACATGGAAAAACCCTGATGTAAGATGAGGACCCGGATGTAAGATGAGGACCCGGATGTAAAACTACAATACCCAGGGAAGTGACCTTTGACCCTGCGCTACTCGGAAGTGACGTCATCGTATGCAGACACACACACACACACATACGCGGTGCACCCTGTACCCTATAGCCCGTAGGGCATAGGGTACACTAGGGTGTGGGTGCACCAGGTATGTGTGTGTGTGTGTCTGCATACGATGACGTCACTTCCGAGTAGCGCAGGGTCAAAGGTCACTTCCCTGGGTATTGTAGTTTTACATCCGGGTCCTCATCTTACATCCGGGTTAACAGCGCCCGCCTGGCGTCAATATGTTGAAAGATAACCTTTTACAATATCGGATATTAATAATGGTGTAACAAAGATCACTGTCGGGTCGGCCCGGAGTTATCTCCCACTAGTTCCAGTTTTTGTCACCAGGGCCACGAGTGGTCAATACGACAGATGACGTCACAAGTAGGTCAACAGCGCCCCTGGTGTCAATGGGACCGCAGATGCCCTAATGCGCAACCGATATATGCGAGGGTCAGTCAGAGTGTGAGTGAGTGAGTGAGTGAGTGAGTGAGTGAGGGACTTTTCTTGGACTTTCCTGGACTTTTAAGAACTTTTCATGAACTTTGGGAATTTTTAAGAACTTTTCATGAACTTTTGGGGACTGTGAGTGAGTGAGTGAGTGAGTGAGTGAGGGACTTTTCTTGGACTTTCCTGGACTTTTAAGAACTTTTCATGGACTTTGGCAATTTTTAAGAACTTTTGATGAACTTTTGGGGACTGTGAGTGAGTGAGTGAGTGAGGGACTTTTCTTGGACTTTCCTGGACTTTTAAGAACTTTTCATGAACTTTGGAAATTTTTAAGAACTTTTCATGAACTTTTGGGGACTGTGAGTGAGTGAGTGAGTGAGTGAGTGAGTGAGGGACTTTTCTTGGACTTTCCTGGACTTTTAAGAACTTTTCATGAACTTTGGGAACTTTTAAGAACTTTTCATGAACTTTTGGGGACAGTGAGTGAGTGAGTGAATGAGTGAGTGAGTGAGTGAGGGACTTTTCTTGGACTTTCCTGGACTTTTCATGAACTTTGGGAACTTTTAAGAACTTTTCATGAACTTTTGGGGACAGTGAGTGAGTGAGTGAGTGAGTGAGTGAGTGAGTGAGGGACTTTTCTTGGACTTTCCTGGACTTTTAAGAACTTTTCATGAACTTTGGGAACTTTTAAGAACTTTTCATGAACTTTTGGAGACTGTGAGTGAGTGAGTGAGTGAGTGAGTGAGTGAGTGATTGATTGAGGCGGAAGAATCTGCCGCTGAGATGCGTAAATTCTTAATAAACAGACTTTTACCGCGCGAGTACAAAAGACAACCGATCAAACCTGTTGATTAGTTGATTTCGCCACGAGGGCGTACCGTTGCATTCGTTATCGATATACCCTCAGCTGACGTTTGGGTACTGGGATTGCTCAGTTTGTATTTTCGTTTTGAAACTGTCATTACTAAATTAATTTGTATAAATAAATATTTACTTTGAACTTTAACAACCGAAGTTGCGTTCTTCTTTCTTTCAGCCACCGTCCAGAGTCGTTTCGATGTGACTTTATATGGACGATGGTCGGTTGCAGTTGGTATCCAGTGATAATAAATATACCATCCATAGATAGGTGTAGCAACTATTTATCGTTATTATCGGTTTTGATTATTTCGACTGTTTCATTCGCCAATAACCACAAAACTCACAACTACAACAGGTTGGACACATAAAAACCCCGAATGACACCTGTCGAGCGAAACACGCGCAATCTCGGCATAAACTAACGCGACATTTTCCACAAACTTCGACGTCTAATGACTGATTACAGTTTTTGCAAACTCTGGGCGAGAATAAACGGGATAATTCGTCCACACATTTACGTGTTTTAATCTCCGGAAGTGAAGGGGAATTATTTAGGAGAATAGTCGTCGGACTTCTTATATTCAGATTCCAATCATCGTCATTATAAACAGGCCGTGTTTCAACGACCGTATCTACGACAAATACATCCTTCAAACTAGGCCAACCGGAACTACCTAAAATCTCCGCATTTTCTCGTACGAATCCGGCCCACGTAGAGTTCTTAGCCTATAAAAAATATAGAGTTGAAATATTAAAAGTGAGTAGCCCTTGTATTCAAATCAGTTATAATCGAACATTTACAACGCCGTTCGCTATGTACAGCGTTATATCGACAAAGTCGTTTGATAAAAACATATCGGTATTATCTGCGTGTAGATCGTAATAAAATTACAATACTTACGTACGATTCTTTAGATTTGATGGTATTTTTCAGTAAATTCGCCATTCCGAAGTAAGATATAAATTGAATTCTATTAGAGGTATATATATTTCGACAAACGATTCTCAAATAATGATCTATTTCACGGTATACCCTTTCAACTCCCGCTATACGTTGATCGTATTGTATAATTGCCCTAATTAAATCGATATCGGTCTGTAAATATAAACATTCGAACCCCCAATATTACCATATACTAATTGCAATCGAATTATGAGGGCTATAGCCGATACTTCCCTGTATTTAAACCGTGCGATTTCTGTTTATTCAATCACAGCTGTTACCGCTATACACCCCCTTCGCATTGACAGGGGCTAAAATCAATACAATTATGTACCATGCCCGTCTCCTATACGGCGAAATTAGAATCGATATTTACCGTACCAAATGTATGGTGTATTATTCAACACAAAATGTCGCTATATACCAATTACAATAACGCTTTTCGTGTAACCTAATATACGCCGTGTTTTTAAATCCTTAACGTACAGATTCGGAGAAATTATTAATAATATCATAAATCTATACTACATAAAAATATATATCGAAATAACACCCTCCTTGTAAAACCGATATAAAACCTAAAATATACTCCGTGTTTTGAATCGTTATTAACGATTATCGTATAAATTCGGAGAATTTATTTATAATACCATATGTAGATCTTTAATATATATATATTTAGGTAAATTATAACGCATATAATTTATTAATATCCAGACGCAATAATTTATACAAATAAAAATTGATAATGATGTATGACAGCGCTCGGTGGGTGATGGTGGATCGCGGTGGCTATGTGCATTTGGGTGGCTGGGACCTGTAACACGCATTCCCTACTACTTCCATAGATTACAATAAATAATTAAGATATTAATCTCTTTAGATATAGTATAACATATATCATGCCAGATGCATCACCATATTAATCGATTGGCGGGAGAAGTTTCATAACGCGTTCAGTGTTAAAAAATCTGGAACATAAATGAATTTGCAATTATGTGTTATTTTGACGAATATATGACGTACTGTTGCATGCGTTGTCAAAAAAAACCCCGCTGACCTTTCTGGTTTTGCAGTGTATATTGGCCTGCACGCGTTCTTTCTGGACATATATGTGTATTTTTTATGCAATATGTATTCAATTTGTCTATTCCCGGAATGATTATCAGTTAATGTACTTAATTATATGTAATTATTACTTTCTGCCTCGAGCCACTAAGAATGACCTTTGACCTGTCATTGTGCTATTCTGAACACATCAATTATATTCTTGTCAGCCATATCCATTCGACCCAGAATGTATGTTTCCCTCATTTCATTCCGGGCTTGAGTTTGAAAACGGAATTGTTAGCACAGTCCTCGAACAAATACATAATAATCCTATGCTGTAGAAGGTATTAGATGAATGACTCAACTTAAATATACTATTTTCAGATACCAGTGTAATGTTCTTCGCTTCAAGTATAACTTTCGTAATTGCGTTGGATTCCTAATGATGTGCTATGGCTTTCAGGCTAAGGCGAGGATAGATTCTCAGCAAAATCACTCTTTATTCACCATAATGGTTGTTACATCATCCCGATATTCAAACTTGGTGGATATAAACAATACAGGTCTGGTGAATTCTTGGGTAGTTTTTGTTGACAGCTCGTGGATATGCCAAGGATTTCCGACCACCTATACATATAATGGAATTCGAACATTGTACCATTCACCTTTTCCCGGCAGCATCAAGTTGAATGAAAAGCGGGGTTTTTCGCGAATGTCACAAAAACATTCTTTCGAATTAGCAGAGATGTTTGTGACCACATTGTAGCCATTCAACTATCCCTAGTATGTTGCGTGCGGCAACGAGCGTCTCACATTGGTGAACAACGCCATGGAATGAATGTTACCAGGTTTTGTAACAAAAACATCGTCCAGTTTCTCACAGATATGTATAAGGGACATGGGTGAGCTTCCACTGTCGCCAAACTCATTGATTTGGAATCCACCAGCAAATACTACTTATTATTGTGACGAATTGGATCATTTTCGTCTGTCAAATTTATGACGTCTTACATGCTGGAATACATGTTTATATGGTGTATATTTCGCAATTGGTGTTTAGAATCTGACAGCTATTAAATTTAAGTTCATAATGATGTGGATATGTGATGTGGATATTTGAAAGACTGCAGAGTAGTGGCATCACGTCTTCTTCTACTACAACGAATTCCACTGAAAGTGAAGGTTTAATTCACCTAAAGGTTTAATTTCAGACCTTCTCCGTATCTGTAGTTTGTGTCTTACTCCTACAGTTTGGTGCCACTGATAAACCTACGAGGTAGAATGTTCACGGTGACACTGACACTTCTAGCCTATCATATTGGAGTCATTTTGAACTCATTTGCATATATCTTCTTGAGAGGTTCATGTGTAAATGGCGATCATGTGGAAATTCAGTGGAATGTGACTGAAACGTTGCGTGTTTGTCGTTCCTCCTCAACATTGTTGCCTTTTAACGCATAAAAGTCCGCAAAATAATTTGATTTCACACCAGCTATATTTATGTTCCTATTTTATTGCGGATTTTTGTTGGAGAATCCCCAAGACATTTTAGACATGACACTGGTTCTACAGTTGGACAGAACTGGAACAGCGGTATGTGATCGCATTGTGTCCTCATGTCCAACACATCGAGCAATTCATTGTAATATCGTACGATATCGAAGTGAAGATCACGATAACAACTGACCTTTGTATGTGGAAAATAAGATCGAATGTGTTTTTTTCATACATCTCAATGCCAAGATTAGATACCTCTGAACTTTGAACTCTCTAATGATGACCTAGATATTCATCATTGCTAATGACGAAGAGGAACTGAATTACTGGATGGACTTGAATATAATTATCAATGTTGTGCTGAGTTATCAGCCCTGTTACTACTGTTACTACCTGGTCGACTGATTAAAATACAATTCTCCTGCATGTGTACTGTGTTGTTGGATAACTAATATTATACGCTGAAATCCGGGAGTTCACCTTATGACAATGACATGTCACCTGACATATTGTCCTCGCATTCTGTTTCATCTCCATGAATTCCTGGTACGCTCCATTTTGGAATCGTGGTAAGAAGTATAAACTCGGATTAAAAATATACATGTGTTGCATTCCACAAGTTAACACCGCCAAATTCTTGGCAAACTCGCGTTCGTGTTTACAGACGTCCTACTTCAGTCACACTTTTTGACAAAATCTATGAGCTCAATAACAGCGCATAATCACTCCGTCATATATGGTGTCTGCTAGCCCAGTCAAGACGTCACAGTCGACAAAATTGGGCTAACGTGGGGTTCGTTACACATTGCGGGTATTTGTGTAACACATTTGCAGAAATATATCCGTGACGTACTAGCATATAAAGTTTTGGTGCCAAATTCCACTTTCCTGAATAGGACCAAAAACATCTATCTGACCAGTTTGGCCACTTAGCGGTGTCTAGTCACATGAGACTAAAATGCCTTCCGAACTACCTCTACGAGAGAATGATAGTAGTAGGGAGAGTGGATTAACCCGCTTTAGCTCCTCACTGCGCATGCGCAGAACTTGGATTGACGTCATAAGTGTGTATGTGCGCATGCTCAATGAGGAGCAAATGAGGAGCAACGAGGAGGGTCACCAAAGGTCAATGAGTAAATAGTTCCGGCAAAAAAAATAAAAAAAAAATGTATTCATCCGCGGTGATGCGGTTTGGCCGCGGTTTTGGCGGTGATTCGGTCTCGGGAAAAAACTTCCGCGGAGAAAAAGTAGTCCCTAGATAAAATGGTCCGATGGGGTCGAGTGAGGTATCAAAGTGAAGCTTAGGTGAAGGCGCATCTAATGGGCTGGGTGAGGGGTTGACATATCGGCCTTCTGCGCATGCGCGGTGGCCGAAGGGTATGAAAATAGCCTTTTTGGAGCTAGGGGAGCCCTAGTGGACCGATGGGGTCGAGTGAGGTATCAAAGTGAAGCATTCATGAAGGGGCATCTGATGGACTGGGTGTGGGGTTGAATTAGGGTCATTCTGCGCATGCGCGGTGGCCCAAGTGTATGAAAATAGACGTTTTGGAGCTAGGGAAGCCCCTAGTGGACCGATGGGGTCGAGTGAGGTATCAAAGTGAAGCATTCATGAAGGGGCATCTAATGGACTGGATGTGGGGTTGAATTAGGGTCATTCTGCGCATGCGCGGTGGCCGAAGGGTATGAAAATAGCCTTTTGGAGCTAGGGGAGCCCCTAGTGGACCGATGGGGTCGAGTGAGGTATCAAAGTGAAGCATTCATGAAGGGGCATCTAATGGACTGGGTGTGGGGTTGAATTAAGGTCATTCTGCGCATGCGCGGTGACCCAAGGGTATGAAAATAGACGTTTTGGCATCTAGGGAAGCCCCTAATGGACCAATGGGGTCGAGTGAGGTATCGATGTGAAGCATTCGTGAAGGGGCATCTGATGGGCTGGGTGTGGGTTAAATTAGGGTCATTCTGCGCATGCGCGGTGGCCCAAGGGTATGGAAATAGACGTGTTGGAGCTAGGGGAGCCCCTAATGGTCCAATGGGGTCGAGTGAGATATCAAAGTGAAGCCTAGGTGAAGAGGCATTCAGGCAATTGGGTGGGTGCATGTAAAATTTTTCCTGAAAAAAAACGGAAAACGGACTTTATCGAAAAACCTGGGAAAATGGGGTATGGGTGGTATATAGGTCGCCGGGCTTAACAGGGCGCGCCTGTCAATAGAGTTATCTTCCCCTAGTTCCAGGGTGGGTGTATGTTAAAAATTCCTGAAAAAATACGGAATACGGACTTTATTCTAAATTACGGGAAAATGCCTATATGGGGTATGGGAGGTATAGGACCATCCTGGGAAACCTACTTCTATACATTTGCGGTAGGGTTGTGGGGTTTCGTTTTACTCGTCTCGTCATTTAGAACATGATAAGAAGTGTCCCCGTGCGAATCGGTGAAATTTTTGAAACAAGTCACTGAGTCCCATATAGTCCATACTGGGAGTATTAGGATCAATGTTTGTCCCCCTGGGAAACGTACTTCTATACATTTGCGGTAGGGTTGTGGGGTTTCGCTTTACTTGTCTCGTCATTTAGAACACGATAGGAAGTGTTGCGGAGCGAATCGGTGAAATTTTTCAAAAAAGTCACCGAGGCCTGGGTAGGCCCATAGGCCTATACTGCATGGCTATGGGTGTATAGGCCCATACGGGGTGGACATGTTGGAGTCTAGGTGAGTCCCTAATAGTCCAATGGGGTCGAGTGAGGTCTTATTTTGAAGCTCTCGTGGAGGAGCACTTGACTACACTAATGGTTCGTCCGTGTTCAATAGTCTGGGCATGCGCAGCCTGGCCCGTAGTATAGAAAACAGGCATTTTGGGTGCTAGGTAGGGGTGTGTTTGGGATAGAGATGGGCTATTCACGGTTCGAATGGGTCGTGTGAGGTGTCAAAGTGAAGCTTGTGTGAGGTAGAGTCAGAATGGTGTGTTTTTGAATGAAAGTCGCATTAATCTGCGCATGCGCAGTTGGTTGTAGGAAGTAAAGTGGTCATTTTGGGGCAGTCCATGAAGGTATTTGGGTCGAGATGGGCTATTCACGGTTCGAATGCGTCCTGGAAGGTGTCATCTTGTAGTTCTCGGGTGTACATTCCGATTTGAGGGATGTCCGCGTCATCTGTGACGTCATCGGTGACGTCATCGGTACGAGTAGTAGCGAAAGTGGACATTTTCGGGCAGTACATGAAGGTATTTGGGGTCGAGATGGGCTATTCACGGTTCGAATGGGTCGTGTGAGGTGTCAAAGTGAAGCTTGTGTGGGGTAGAGTCAGAATGGTGTGTTTTTGAATGAAAGTCGCGTTAATCTGCGCATGCGCAGTTGGTTGTAGTAAGTAAAGTGGCCATTTTGGGACAGTACATGAAGGTATTTGGGGTCGAGATGGGCTATTCACGGTTCGAATGCGTCCTGGAAGGTGTCATCTTGTAGTTCTCGGGGTGTACATTCCGATTGGAGGGATGTCCGCGTCATCTGTGACGTCATCGGTGACGTCATCGGTACGAGTAGTAGCGAAAGTGGACATTTTCGGGCAGTACATGAAGGTATTTGGGGTCGAGATGGGCTATTCACGGTTCGATAGAGTCAGAATGGTGTGTTTTTGAATGAAAGTCGCGTTAATCTGCGCATGCGCAGTTGGTTGTAGTAAGTAAAGTGGCCATTTTGGGGCAGTACATGAAGGTATTTGGGGTCGAGATGAGCTATTCACGGTTCGAATGCGTCCTGGAAGGTGTCATCTTGTAGTTCTCGGGGTGTACATTCCGATTGGAGGGATGTCAGCGTCATCTGTGACGTCATCGGTGACGTCATTGGTACGAGTAGTAGCGAAAGTGGATATTTTCGGGCAGTACATGAAGGTATTTGGGGTCGAGAAGGGCTATTCACGGTTCGAATGGGTCGTGTGAGGTGTCAAAGTGAAGCTTGTGTGGGGTAGAGTCAGAATGGTGTGTTTTTGAATGAAAGTCGCGTTAATCTGCGCATGCGCAGTTGGTTGTAGTAAGTAAAGTGGCCATTTTGGGGCAGTACATGAAGGTATTTGGGGTCGAGCTGGGCTATTCACGGTTCGAATGCGTCCTGGAAGGTGTCATCTTGTAGTTCTCGGGGTGTACATTCCGATTTGAGCGATGTCCACGTCATCTGTGACGTCATCGGTACCGCGTCATCTGTGACGTCATCGGTGACGTCATCGGTAGTAGCGAAAGTGGGCATTTTCGGGCAGTACATGAAGGTATTTGGGGTCGAGATGGGCTATTCACGGTTCGAATGCGTCCTGGAAGGTGTCATCTTGTAGTTTTCGGGGTGTACATTCCGATTTGAGGGATGTCCGCGTCATCTGTGACGTCATTGATGACGTCATCGGTACGAGTAGTAGCGAAAGTGGACATTTTGTGGGTGCGTGAGGGTGAGTTTGGTGTAGAGATGCACCATCCTTAGTCCGAATGCGTCGTGTGAGGTGTCATTTTGTAGCTCTCGGGGTGTACATTCCAAATTGAGGCATGTCCGAAGCATCTGTGACGTCATCGATGACGTCATCAATAGGAGTATTAGCGAAAGTGAGCCTTTTGGGGCAGTGCAGGAAGGTATTTGGTGTAGAGATGGACCATCCGCGTTGCAAATGCGTCGTGTGGGGTATCATGTTGTAGCTCTCGGAGTATAGACCCTGATTTCAGGGATATTTATAGCATCTGTGACGTCATTGGTGACGTCATTAGTACAAGTTGTAGCGAAAGTGGGCCTTTTTTAGCAGTGAAGGATGTTATTTGGTGTAGAGATGGACCATCCGTGGTCCAAATGGACCGTGTGAGGTGTCATCTTGTAGCAACGCCCACCAACACCATTCTTAATGCTTCAACGCCCTCGTGAAATAGCTCAGAAGCTCTGATATTCCATGGAATTGTCACTAATTCTTCGAAATGCGGTGATGACCGTCAACGCCCGTCGTTACACCTTAACACTCTAACATAACACCATGATATAGACCAGAGAGAGAACAACAACAACAACAACAAGGATGACACATGAGAGAACAACAACAACAAGAAGTTTTTTTCATATAGTTTATTTTCCCCAATGTTACATCACACCCACGCTGGGGGAGCCGCGTTGGGTATATTTACAATTCAAGAAGATTCTTATCCAATCAGAGGCCACCATTTGCATGTTTCATATTCGTTCCTGTCCGTTAGATGTATTCTTGTCCAATCAGAAGTCTCCATTTCAGAAAGTGCCATCTGAACCGTTTATTCTAATCATCGTCGGGCAGGCCAGGATACCGTTGAGGCAACATATCCTCAGATAGTTGTTTGCGCATTCTAAGTATCTATCAGTGCATGGGTGAATACTTTCATCCGATGGAGGTGGTGGTCAGTTTAACCACGAAGAACGCAACATTGGTCATTATCTCCACTATCCACTTGGTGTTACAATTCAAGAAGACTTGTCCAATCAGGGGCCACCATTTGCATCTGTCATATTCGTTCCTGTCCGTTAGATGTATTCTTGTCCAATCAGAAGTCTTCATTTCAGAAAGTTCCATCTTCCGCCATGTTCGCTCTGAACCGTTTATTCTAATCACCGTCGGTCAGGCCAGGATACCGTTGAGGCAACATATCCTCAGATAGTTGTTTGCGCATTCTGAGAATCTATCAGTGCCTGGGTGAATACTTTCATCCGATGGGTTGGTCGGTCAGCTTGGTCACGAAGAACGTAACATTGGTTACCCTCTCCACTTTCCACTTGGTGTTGGG
This sequence comes from Hanleya hanleyi, assembly GCA_036873755.1. Taxonomy (NCBI): domain Eukaryota; kingdom Metazoa; phylum Mollusca; class Polyplacophora; order Lepidopleurida; family Hanleyidae; genus Hanleya; species Hanleya hanleyi. The sequence continues at coordinate 11,870 of JAVTVY010032972.1, forward strand.
GCGTTGTTGTTGGGCCCATCCCAAGGGATCCACGTTGGGCAGGTTCTCCAGCATCGTCTCTAGCGACGCCCGGTTAATGATGGTAAACGGTTGGTCAAATACCCGGATGTTACTGCTCGGGTAAAAGTATCGGACTTGATCTGTCTCCTTATGCTGCAGCACATAACCAAACGCCAGATTTAATTTGAAGGACGTTGCTTGGTCATTGAAAATGGCTTCCACGTAGCTGCCTAGACGGGCGAGGTCGGTCAGTCGAAAATTGTAGATATCTTGAATAGGGCGATGACGGTAGAAACAGTGCCGTATCATGGTCCAATGGCGCCGATAGATGTCACTCACTGGATGGGCGCCCTGTAAGAGATCGCTAGGAACATTTATGGGTTCGTCCAGAAAATGTTCGATGTTATCAGGCGTATGACTCGAAACCGTAACGGAGGGGTCCGGCTGGATATCCAGGCCCTCCTGGACCGTGGGCATAGGCAGGCTCTTCGTCATCGCATCACCAGTGGCGTTCGTCTCTCCGGGTTCATCTTCACTGGGTCTGACCTTCCGCGGCTCTTCTTTAGTGGAAAGTTGTCGCCCAAACCGTAGAGACGGGGCATGCCTCAAACGTTGGTGCTGTCTAAACCGACTGGGTCGTTTGAAGAGTCGACCACAATCATTACATAGTACCGTCGCACCCGGGTGAAGTACCCTCTCATGACGCAGTAAATCATCCTCCCGATTGAATGACCGTGCGCAGGTTGTACAAGTATACCGAGCATCGTTGTGGGTGGAGGCCTTGTGGCGTCGTAAATTATTTAGACGAGTAAACAGCTTCTGGCAAGTTGTGCAAATGAACATCTTGGTGGTTGACAGAGTGTCTGATGAAACGTCCACGCCGCTTCCCTTTTATAGCACGCTAGCTGGTGATCTATTTTTAGCACACTCAGTTCAACTATCCCCAAGTCGAGGGCCGAGCCGTGACATCTTCGGTAACATCCGTGACATCTTCGGTAACATCCGTGTCTCTTCGGTCACCTCCGTACCGTCAACGATCAACATGTAGACATATAGAGTATGCACGGCATGTTATGGTATTCATCAGTGCATGAGTGACGCATTCAGCCGATGGGAGTGGTCGGTCAGCTTGGTAACGAAAAACATAACATTGGTCACACTCTCCACTGTCCACTTGGTGTTGGGGCGTTGTTGTTGGGCCCATTCCAAGGGATCCACGGTATCCAGTTTCTCCAGCATCGTCTCTAGCGACACTCGGTTAATGATGGTAAACGGTTGGTCAAATACCCGGATGTTACTGCTCGGGTAAAAATATCGGACTTGGACTGTCTCTTTATGCTGCAGCACATAACCAAACACTAGATTCAATTTGAAGGCCGTAGTTTGATCTTTGAAGATGGCTTCTACGTAGCTACGTAGACGGGCGAGGTCGGTCAGTCGGAAATTGTAGATATCTTGAATAGGGCGATGACGGTAGAAACAGTGCCGGATCATGGGCCTATGGCGCCGATAAATGTCACTCACTGGATGGTCTTCGTGTAACAGATCGCTGGGAACATTTATGGCTTCGTCCACGAAGTGTACTTTGCCCTCCACGTCGTACAAAATCTGGCCCAAGGTCTTGTCGTCGGAATTTGACTGTTGAATTAGGGCGACATCATCATCGGCCCTCGTGCGATGGGTGGGAGTTCCCCCTGTTTCGATATTGATGCCTACGGACTCTTCTATCTGCAAACGTGGCTGCGGAACAGGGTGTCGTGTGCGTTGGTGTCGCAGCAACTGACTGGTCAGTTTGAAAAGCCGACCACATTCTTCGCATGGACGCTTGGGTACTTCATGGCGTGCACGTGTGCGGCGCTGTAAATGATCCGGGCGCTGAAACGACAGTGTACATATCGTACAGTTATACCGGGCGGTTCCTTCGTGCTTGGTAGCCTCATGGCGGCGCAAGTCGTGCAGACGAGTGAATGATTTCGAGCACGTAGTACAAGTGAACATCTTGGTGGTTGACAGAGTGTCTGATGAAACGACCAGACCGCTTCCCTTTTATAGCACGCTAGCTGATATCATGTTCGGGCACTTCCGTGTCTCTTCGGATGTAAAATGTAAAAGTGCCCGAATGTTTACGAATGTTCCACCATTCCGGACTTCTATCAGGTCCATGTCC
>JAVTVY010032973.1:0-14391 GCA_036873755.1 Hanleya hanleyi
GGTTTTGATTAGATCAATCTCATGTTTAACTAGCGAGGGGATATTTTAAGAGCACAAGTCGCCATGGAAATGAAATTCAGACTGTTTAAGGGGATACCATCGCAGATTTGTCCATACTGAGTGGCAGTACACAGGGGATCTATTGTACCAAATATAGTCGCAAGTAAAATACGTTCAAACCCCGTTCAATAACCCCAGGACACTATTAGTTGAGACAGCTTTCCGATGAGGTATCAGTCACACCCGTACGTCCAGTGATTCCTGTGCGATTGAGTCACATACTTACATACAGATACATACATACTATTCACAAATATATAGTAGCAGAAGTTCATGAACTTCTGAGAGTAGATAATTCGATAACCGGTTTTCAGGAGAGGTTCACTGTGTATTATTTATACATCGACCCCGGGCGTACAGAGAAGGTTTTTTTAAGCGTACTGAATGCATCCATAACATTGGGTCAAGTTTAATTGTACGGTTATGTTGACCGGTTTATGGAAGAGTCACGTGATCTTTCAACTGGCGAATGTCATGGGAAAGCTGTGCCTACTAATAAACCACTGGAGCTCGTTACCGTTGTTAATTGGTTAATCAGGTTGATTAAAGGGGGGGGGGGTCGAGGTGAGGAATTTACTCTCTACCTCGACCCCCTCCCCTGTAATCAACCTAATTAACCAATTAATAACGGTAACGAGCCCCTGCGCCCTACAAGTACCTTTTCATAATGTTTAAGATGATTAAGACATTGTTTGAAGCAAATCACCAGTCAAACAGACGTACATATGCATGCTGCAGGTTACAAACCTTTTCGCTCACTGACCATATCCGTGAGGAGTGAACTCGGCCTATCTGATGTTACATGGCCAAATTTAATCAAGGCTTCCTTCAGCGGGCCGACCCCCGATATGACTACCATCGGCTGAGACCCGGCGTAAAAACAGAATATATCTCCATACTTCTTTCGCAGACTTGGGAAGGTCTTCTCGGGGTTACCGAACAGCAATGTCGGGCTTCCGATCAGTGGCAGAGCGAACGGCCCGGGTGGAAGATTAGACGGTTTGTTCTTCAACAACCATGACACGCACAAAAACACGACAACGATCAGAAGAACCGTGAATAGGTTTTCCAGCAGAATTGTTAACATATAACTGACAAAACTCAACATGGCTGCCTTAAATGATGTTGCAAGAGCTAAATTCGGTTCAATCCATGTTCCATGCCACAGTGATTGTCTTTCACAGAGCTGTGGAGACCTCACGCAGATCAGTTTTGCTGAGTGTGTTCTGGAGAGCCCAACACTGAAGGAATGCAAATCTGGGTCGTTCTAATAATATTTTAGCAAACTTGTTTTTATGGACTGTGAAAGGCCTCTGAACTGCAAATTGCTCTCAGCTGACCTACATGTACATGCATGGCCGGTTTAAATCAGTAAATGCATGTGTAGGTCAGGTCAAGCTTTAACACCGTTCCCAATGCAATTCAATGTGAAAATAACACCATGGGCTCCGTTATACCGGCATACAAGACGTTTATATCACTGTCTCAATTGGAGGACGAGGTTTATCTATGCTCAGCATGGCGTAGTGTTACTACTTATGTGTACATATACCAAACCTGTTGTTTTTTTGTTTTTTTTAGTTTTTTTTTAGAACTGTCTGGAAGACGGACGTATCCCAGCAGTCTTTGCGGCGGCCCCTAACAACTATGGCGTGGGCTAAAGTGAAGCATGGCGACGTATTCACTATGCACAGGGGTCGGACCACTATTACAATGTTGGCGGCAATGTTAAAAACTGTTAACGTAATTGCATGTCCTCGATTCATTAATTAAGTCTAGACTCCCATATTTCGGCAAGAAGTACTTTCATTCAAGTGCTACAACCGGACAGGCTTCTTGACGGGAGTCGCCCATCGAAATTTTGAGTTATGCGCGCTCGTACAAATGACGTCATAATTTTGGCTTTTTTCTCTGCTTTCAGAAGGCGGTGCACAGGCACCCAAATAGTCCCTCTTATCAACTCCTTATTAGGCCTTGAGTTAAAATCAAACTCACAGCGGAACCAAACACATATCATACTCCAATCAACTACCACTGGCCTTCAATTATTCCTCGCAACAGAGACTGGAAAAAATATTGAAAACAATTCACTTCTCTGCCAGAGGTTGCCTATTAACGGATCGGGACTATTTTTAATAGTGGTCTTGTCCCCACAGCCAGACCGCGCTTTTCACCGTTAATTCGGATTTCCGCGCCTTTTGAGGTTGGTAATCGTTTGGAATCGATAAGATACCATTAATAATGTAACATTTTCCTACGAAGTAGGCTACATATCGCAAATTGTCCGGTAATGAGTGAGTCAGTCAGGCAGTCAGTCAGTCAGTCCATCCGAGTCCTTTCGTCGGCAAAATAAGGAGAACCATTGACATTAGAACCTTGATTTTTGGCACGAACGTGCATTAGGGCATTGTTACCAGCAAGTTCTGAGCTGACCGAATTCTGATGAAAATTTGATTTATAATTATTTTTTTTATTATTTATTGATAGCTCAGCGAGTGCACTGTCATGCCCATTGGGAACCCTTGGCTGTATATATAACACAGTACAAACGTGGTGGGATAATGAAATAGGAAATGCTAATTTTCCATCATTTGTTAGTGCATTTATCTACACCGCTATGCCAGCCTCAATACACACAATTCAGTATACTGTTATAGATATATGTAAACTGTGGCCTTTAACGTGTATCCTATTTCACATCCAAACATTTCATCACTGACCACACCAGGCTTCAAATTCAGGTCAAATTACCCACTGATGGTGAAATATCCTACATCAACCAATTAAGTCAGCCTGGTGCAATAACCCAGCAGAAGAAAGAAAGATGTGGTATCATCCTTCAGATTAGTCTGTGTGAGCAACAATGATAACAGTTTACTGAGGGTGAAACAAAGCCATGACGGCATGTTTAAAGGGTCTTCTTTTGGTAGAATTTAACTAGATAAAGTAACTTTGATCATGATGTGAAAATATGATAACTTGAGTTTTTTTTGTACCTCTTGAATATTGACTATATATCACACTTGCATATAATTTAAACAAAAAATTACATGTGTAAACAAAATATGTCTAAATTTTTCTTGTCATTTCAAATCTTGATCCATTTTGATTCCTTGATTAGGGAATACAGAATCACTGCCACGGAGTGTGTTGGTGTGTCACAGCAATGCAATTCCGATTCACACAACGACGCGGAGGTGGTTTAACGTTTATCAATGAAGAAAATCACCGATCAACCGCCATAGAATATAATGTGAAACAAGAAAACCGGAATAGTACATTCATCAGATTGCCGATATCCAAAATGTGTTGTCTCATATATCTAGATAACAACGTGATGTAGAGACGCTATTTATTCGTCTTTGTACCGGTTATGCTCAGGAGAATGACATAGAATCATTATTATCTTGTGCAGAGAAGGTGTTGGTCTTGAGTTGAATTACCGTAAACTACATAAATGCTACCTTTCTACTATAGTACTATATATAAAAATTTGTTGTATTGTTGGGAAAATAATGTGATTCAAAAAGTTGTTTTGATCCTGGACAAGGGCACTGAAAACCATTAAAGAGATGTAAATGTATTTTCACACGTAAAGCTTGAAATCTACTGAACCTTTATTATTCAATCTGTTTCCTTTAGTTAAAAAATTGTAAAATTAAATCGGCGATCGTTATTTAATTTTGGAATGAAGGTGCATTAGAAGACTGTTACCAACAAGTTCTGAGCTGATCTACTTTTGATGAAAATTCCTGGTGATTTTTGATGAAAATCACTGGCGATTCTGACTTGGGCGGTGCCCATCTTAATATAGGCAGGATTTCAACTGGGGGTGGGGATTTCCAAGAGTTCAGTTCGCGTTCGATTCCTAATGCCTACTCTACTTCGTAGGTCCTGTGACGTTAGTCACACTGCTCATGTTATGAAATAGGAAATGCTAATTTTCCATCATTTGTTAGTGCATTTATCTACACCGCTATGCCAGCCTCAATACACACAATTCAATATATTGTTATAGATATATGTAAACTGTGGCCTTTAACGTGTATACTATTTCACATCCAAACATTTCATCACTGACCACATCAGGCTTCAAATTCAGGTCAAATTACCCACTGATGGTGAAATATCCTACATCAACCAATTAAGTCAGCCTGGTGCAATAACCCAGCAGAAGAAAGAAAGATGTGGTATCATCCTTCAGATTAGTCTGTGTGAGCGACAATGATAAAAGTTTACTGAGGGTGAAACAAAGCCATGACGGCATGTTTAAAGGGTCTTCTTTTGATAGAATTTAACTAGATAAAGTAACTTTGATCATGATGTGAAAATATGATAACTTGAGTTTTTTTTGTACCTCTTGAATATTGACTATATATAACACTTGGATATAATTCAAACAAAAAATTACATGTGTAAACAAAATATGTCAAAATTTTTCTTGTCATTTCAAATCTTGATCCATTTTGATTCCTTCAAAATTTTTCTTGTCATTTCAAATCTTGATCCATTTTTATTCCTTGAAAATCACCGATCAACCGCCATAGAATATAATGTGAAACAAGAAAACCGGAATAGTACATTCATCAGATTACCGATACCCAAAATGTGTTGTCTCATATATCTAGATAACAACGTGATGTAGAGACGCTATTTATTCGTCTTTGTACCGGTTATGCTCAGGAAAATGACATAGAATCATTATTATCTTGTGCAGAGAAGGTGTTGGTCTTAAGTTGAATTACCGTAAACTACATAAATGCTACCTTTCTACTATAGTACTATATATAAAAATTTGTTGTATTGTTGGGAAAATAATGTGATTCAAAAAGTTGTTTTCGGATCCTGGACAAGAACACTGAAAACCATTAAAGAGATGTAAATGTATTTTCACACGTAAAGCTTGAAATCTACTGAACCTTTATTATTCAATCTGTTTCCTTTAGTTAAAAAATTGTAAAATTAAATCGGCGATCGTTATTTAATTTTGGAATGAAGGCGCATTAGAAGACTCTTACCAACAAGTTCTGAGCTGACCTACTTTTGATGAAAATTCCTGGTGATTTTTGATGAAAATCACTGGCGATTCTGACTTAGGCGGTGCCCATCTTAATATAGGCAGGATTTCAACTGGGGGTGGGGATTTCCAAGAGTTCAGTTCGCGTTCGATTCCTAATGCCTACTCTACTTCGTAGGTCCTGTGACGTTAGTCACACTGCTCATGTTGTCAGCATATAGCCCTTATTTATGGCGGCCCATTTTTTCAAGTTAATGAAGGTCCAATAGGGCGCAAAGGTAATAATAAGTGCGCCATGGAGATGTTCGAGTTACCACCAGGGAAATGTATTTGTCGTCGGCATAGCGGTGAGGGAAGGGAGACGCTATGAATCTTAGCTATTTAGTGGGTAGCTTGATCAGCCAAATCATGGACCCTATACCTTGACTGGACGGGAAACGCGGCATTTCCACTTTGATGTGCTAATTTCCATCCTTGCCGGGACTGGAGGAAACAAAAGATTATTATCAAACCTTATCAGCTGACTGATTAACCCAGAATTCTAGCTGTGATAGGTGTATACAGGGTAACGTGGCGTGGTTATCACACCAGAGTCGAGGCAGGTCAACATATGTCCAAAGCGTCCGCCTGATAATGCGTGCCATACCGACTGGATTGAATACCAGCCGTAACAGACGACCATCATGGGCGTCGCTAGGATTTTTCAAAGGGGGTCGATTAGCATAGGACTTTAGGCGAGGGTCCAGGGGCCGCCTAGGCCCCGGAAGCTCCGGGGTCCTAGATCGCCGGAGATGCGTTCTAAGCGTTTTCCCCGAATTAAATCTGAACAAAATGTATGCAGATTTAGGGTTATATTATACAGCTCTGGGACCTTAGATGGCCTGAGATGCATTCTGAGCGATTTCCAACAATTAAACTAACACGTCATTTGTCAAATATCAGTATTATATTTTATTCTCTTGTCATCTGGAAAACACAGTAATAATGCTTTGGGCCGATATACCTCGTAGGCTAACCCAGTGGCGTCGGAACGTAATTGAAAGTGGGGGAGCACTATCACAGCTCAACAGGCTGGGGTCCAGGGGCCGCCTAGGCCCCGGAAGCTCCGGGGTCCTAGATTGCCAAAGATGCGTTCTGAACGTTTTTCCGGAAATAAAACTGATCATACTGCATGCACATTTGTGATTCTATTTTCACGGTTTGCTTTTTCGCAATTATAAAGCATGCATCGATATTGAAAACATCGCACCTCATGCCTTCATCCATTTGACGTTCTAGTTATATGTAAAACATACAAAACGATGACTTTTAGTTCTTGGGAGGGAAACCAATATGCCTACAGATACGATTCATTCACACAAAGATAAAACAAGAAAATTCTCACGGCCCAACAGGCGAGGGTCCACGAGCCGTTTAGGCCCGGAAGCTCCGAAGTTCCAGATATCCAGCGACGCGTTCTAAGAGTTTTCCCAGAAATAAATTCGAACGTAATATATGCAGATTTATGGTTCTATTTTCACGTATGTTTCGCATTTATAAGCACTCATCGATATTGAAAAAATCATACTTCATGCCTGAATCCATTCGACTTTTTAGTTATATTTATCACATTAGAACCAATATGATAGCGATTCATTTACACAAAGCTAAAATGAGCGATCCTCACAGCCTGACATGCGAGGGTCCAGGGGCCGCCTAGGCCCCGGAAGCTCCGGGGTCTCCGGTTGCCGGAGATGCGTTTTACCCGTTTTCCCGGAAACAAATCTGAACACAATGTATATAGATTTATGGTTATATTTTCACATTTGTTTCGCATAAACCCGCATCGATATTGAAGATATGCCGGACTCCATTTGACTTCCTGGATTGACACAAACAAAACGGGCCTATAACGCACCACTACATCCACGTCCTGGCACTCTATCTGTAATTTTTATGTGGGGACATGGTCAGTTAGGGATGCTAAAAAGTGGGTGGCCAAAAGCTATTCGGGCCCCCTTAAATCAAAAGTGTGGGGGGGGGGGGGGGGGGGGGGGGGCTGGCCCCTCCGCTTCTGACGCCACTGTAACCATGTTAAAATGATTAAAACTAAACATCATCATATCACTTTACGATCCATATGTCATTTCTTGACTGTGAACATTAAACTTTTGCTGAAAATATCATAATAATATTGTGTAGAATATCAAACTATGTATCATGGACTATATCTCGTGGCCATGGTGAAATACTGACTAGAAAAATAAAACTAATATCACTCAATAAAACGTGGCCATGGTCAAATACTGACTAGAAAAAAGAAGAAAAAAACTGATATATTTTCCGGAAATGAAATATCACGAATGTACTATAGCCTTCAGCAAAGTTTACATATACAGCTTTCAGTTTATTGCCCGTTTTGCACTTCGCCAACGGTAGACCGAGGCTGTCGATGCTTCATTATCAAATCCACACGCATCGAGCAGAAGCTCAACCCATTGTTGCGTCACTACTGGAACGGAGCATGCTTACGAGCTCGAGACGGACATTTCTTATTTCTTTCTTTTCCCTTTTGCTTTTTTGTTTTGTTTTTGTTTTTGTTTTCACTGTTTTGTGGTTTTTTTGTTTTGTTTTTTTGCTTTTTTTTCTGTTTTTTTTGCGCGTCCAAAGGGGGGTCGTTCGCACCGGACGACCCCCCTCCCCTAACGACGCCCCTGACCATACTTTTCTTCGATAATTGCAAAGTAAAATGAAGTACAAATTCTTGCCACCAGGCGAAGTCAACACACATACTAAACTCCTTTCGCCAAGCAAAAAAGACATATGCGAAAACAAATATTAAACTCACCTTACCTGATAGCATCCCTTGTGATATACCAAAGACAAAATTGGGGATTAGTCTTTGAAGTAAAGTCCGCGTTTCCCGTCCAGTCAAGGTATAGGGTCCATGGTCAACTGCTAGTCTTCTACAAGGTTGAGTATGAACGAACGAGGTGAACGCCAATAAATGTATGAGCAGCTATACGCAAGCCGACATTAAGGAGCCCAGCTTTTGCGCCTGTATGGCGTCCATCTTTATGGCAGATGGTACAACTATGCTGTTCGGGGCAAAGCTGACTTCAAGAGTTCTATAAGTGGGACTTCACGCACTCAATCGTGATTCTCGTAGAACTGACAGTGGATGATCCCATCCTTGGTTAAGCCCGGCGCACAGAGACTAGCTCTCGTGTGCGGGCAGTTTTTGTTGAGTTTTTGGCCTCACGAGGCCGAGAGAAAAATATCAAACTTGTTTGATAATTTCGCCTCGCGAGGCCAAATCCTCAGCGTGTGCGGCGAACGCAAGCCAACAGCTCAGCAGTTTTATTGGACCGGCCAATGAATTGCATGTTATTTTCACGCGATTCATACGCACGACTCTTCAAAATGGTCTTGAAGAAGACGTTATGCGGGGAATGAAATCAATTTCGTGAAACTTTTGCTCGCCGTGTGCGCTGAAACCACACGGGAGCTAGCCCCCGAGCTGGCAGGCAATTGAGGCTGTTAGCTCAGCTGGTATCTCTCGTGTGCGCCGGGCTTTACGACCAAGAATGATACCACCAAACAGTGGATGAAGTGTATGTGAGACTGCATCGAGTAGCGGTAACTCAAATGTTTACCATTCCAGTCGGGGCTGAGACTGTCGTGACCTGGACGGTCCGGGGTGCCTCACCTGGAGAGGACAAAATGGCAAAAAATGCACCAGAGTTTACACAGAAGACTGAACAGTAATGGCCAGAATCCTGGCTGAAGTTGACCATTTACTTCAACTGTAGCGAGTTCCATTAATTTTTATTCACCGACCCAATTTGAATCCCAACGCTCTCAATGGACGTCATTTCAATTAATGCGTGTCCCTGATTCGCTCAATTTCACCGCAAATTTTTCAACCTTCGACCTTTTAACGTTCCACCGCGGTTTAAAAGTTTCTACCGCGGTGTGAACGTTTTCAAGAATTCAGGCTGGTTTTCTATGAGCTGCCGTTTATGACAATATTATACACGCTGTATATATATAATGGAGCATGGAAATATGGTGATAATGAATGAATATGGTGTGAATTGGGTCGTTATATTGGAAATGTTATATTGAAAGTTACAAAATATGGGATGGTTTTATCGATATATATTGTAACATTGTGGCAATGTATATGAAATGTTATTTATATTATAGGAGTAAAATGCAAACTAAAGAAGTTTTATATATATATGAAGAGTGGTGTAATTAGATACACTCTACATTTGCTAAACATATAAACCGATTGAACGTATATAGTGTAACTGATATTGAACGTATATAGTGTAAGCTGATATATATATAGAACGACTGAATACGGCGTATTTGACAAAGACGCTTAACGGATAAGGCAGGCGGATATGGCAGGCGGAAGTATGCTGTGAGCATGCACGTTGTGCTCGCGAAAAGCATTGCGGTTCCAGTTGGCATCAGTACACAATTAATCACTTCCGGGTCGGTGCCCACGATCTACATTGTTTAGAAATTTGAGAGCAGATCTTTATGGATTTTATGAGCTGCGATTTTTCAGCATTTCTGATACATTTGATATTTCAACTTGCAGATGAGTCTTCAAACTGTACTTCCTGGTGTTGATTTGGGCCACTTTGAAAAAAGCATGGTGGATGAAGACATGATCAGTGAAGGGTGAGAAGGCTCCCTGTTTACAAATCGAATGACATTCTGTAGCACCAATCAGCTGTCAGTGGCGGTAATTTGAAATTTCCATGGTCAACATCTGTCAAGACTTCCACTGGTAATGTCGCACAAGATAAATATTGACATGCCAGGTGGATTTATGCATTGTGAATTTTCTGGATTTTTGCCGATTTTTAACGCTAATACATAACAAGTAACAGAATTAATTGTGTACTGATACCTGTCACACGACATTTTCACATTTGACCAGAGAACTTTAAATCGTCACTGTGGCTACAGTTTTTACTGGATCAGCCCAATTTTTTCCATGATGACTCCTGAACTAAGTTCAAATATTAGGGTTGTTTCAAATTTATGTTATTAAATTATTAATAAAATAAAATAAAAATTTTAATTAATTTTAATAATTTTTTTAATTGTTAAAATTATTTTTTTTCTTGCTAAATGTGGTTGAAATAAATATCATACTGATAATGCTGGCTAACATCTCTTGTATTGCTATGCCATTTCTGCGACAAAATTGAGACCTTTTGGAGCAAATATAGGCAAAAAATGACTGATTTGTCAGTACTAGGGCCAAATAGTCAATGCCAAATATGACGAGGTTCATTTAACACAGCTGGTAATTATGAGCAAATGAACTTTCAAGATACAATAAAATGTAAATGGAAGAAAGGAAATTCACATAGATACAATTACATGCTTTTTTTCAAAATCGCGACCTCAGTTCAAATCTTCAATGCTTCAAATCATTTATGCATTAATTCACTTTATATCAGTCTAAAACCACATGAAATTAATACTAATTATATCACCTGTAAAAACTCAGATGTTTGTTCCACACACAAAGAATTTCCAAAATGCCTTTTGCATTTGTAACTTTAATGAGACAAATAAAATCTGATTAACTGAGTCAGTTAATCTGACTGTTGAGGGTTTCTCATTGTTGTGTGTTTATTGTCAGTCACATTTGCATCATAGCAAATACTTTCTCTTCATTCCATTTCCACTATCTCCAGGACTATAAGTATGTAATTCTCTTTCATATTCATATCAGAGATCTTGTAGGTAGCAAGAAACATGGATTACAGGCACCAAATATTAGCAAGCCCCATACAACCCTCTTCCCCCCCCCCCCACACACACATCAACTCTGGGAATTTCGCACAGTGTGACTCAGAGGTATGCCTCCAACTCTGTTGGAAGATAGGCCTTTCTCACTGTAAGTTGCCACTTTAATCTTTCACCAAACAGTTAACAGTTTAAGTTAGGCAACTTCCAGCTGTCCTCATCTTTCATGGTTGTTAATGTAGCAGAGATCAGCAAATGACCATCAGATATGTTGTCATTGAAGTTTATTCCTTTTTTTCTTCTATGTTGTGTTTTGACAAGTGTTGCCTGTTTGCAGACATTGCATTCATGGACTTGAAATCTGACACAGAATATATTCCTCAATGTTATTTAGGAGTTTTCTCAGTAATAATAACTGTTTACAAGTAATATGTGCATCTTTCTAATTACTGCCAGCAAGATCTTGATGAGATGTAGATCCATCCAATTGAACTGACATATATTCTCTATATGGGAGTTGTGTATACCATAAACACCTCTGTGTTATATTTTGGTATGTGTTGCGTACATATTTGTGTATCTTGCTGTCACTTATTACAGGATTAAACATGTCTTTGATCTTTGTATCAACATCAAATTTAAATCCCATTTGATAGATTACTGGGATGACCCACTGATTACATGGAGAAGTTAACCACTGCCATGAAGGAAATTTTTACCAAATGTAGCCTAAATGAGCAGGTTGAAAACAAATTATGTTTTGACACATTTTGAATTTAAGTTTTCTTTATTTTTAAACTTTAATTTGAATAATTTCATAAAAAAATGAATTAAAATAATAAAAAAATAATTAAAAATAGTGTTTAACATATCTAGTTAATGCTTTATACTTCTTTTTATAGGCAGAAGGATTGTCGACTTGGTGCTTTTTACCAGATGGAAAAATATGTACAGGTTAGTGAGATATTGTACTTTTTACTTGTACCTCAGTCTTAAGTCATATGGGGCAAACTGAGGGGAAATTATAAAGGGGTACCCTTGGTATATAGGCTGTAAAATCTCTATCTGTGCATAGTTTTATCTGTGCCTTCTCAAGAATGTTTGGGGATGGGTATGGTTTGTTCAGATGAGAGCATTCCTTATTTTAACAATGGTTCCATTCCTGACAGGCATCAGTACACAATTAATCACTTCCGGGTCGGTGCCCACGATCTACATTGTTTAGAAATTTGAGAGCAGATCTTTATGGATTTTATGAGCTGCGATTTTCAGCATTTCTGATACATTTGATATTTCAACTTGCAGATGAGTCTTCAAACTGTACTTCCTGGTGTTGATTTGGGCCACTTTGAAAAAAGCATGGTGGATGAAGACATGATCAGTGAAGGGTGAGAAGGCTCCCTGTTTACAAATCGAATGACATTCTGTAGCACCAATCAGCTGTCAGTGGCGGTAATTTGAAATTTCCATGGTCAACATCTGTCAAGACTTCCACTGGTAATGTCGCACAAGATAAATATTGACATGCCAGGTGGATTTATGCATTGTGAATTTTCTGGATTTTTGCCGATTTTTAACGCTAATACATAACAAGTAACAGAATTAATTGTGTACTGATACCAGTTCCACGATAACAGTGGCCATTGACTGATTTCCGCTCTCAAACTAGGGTCTCCGACACAATCCAACGACTGGACTTGGTTGCCGGTCAACAGTGGCCAGTGCCATATTAAAATTTATGAATAGTGAGAGGTCAGCCCGTCGCCGCTTTACGGTGGCCCATAGACGACATGCTAAAAATTTTTAGTTTTGAGTTTGTTTTTTTTTGCTTCTAGGTTTCATTTTTTTGCGTTAGGTTTCATTTTTTTTTTTTTTTTTAGGGTGATTCCTTTAGTTTAGTGAACACCTTCTCACCCGGGTGAAAACGTTTTCACCTGGGTGAGAAGATTTTCACTTGGGTGAGAAGATTTTCACCTGGGTGAGAAGGTTTCCACTCAGGTGAAAATTCACGTGATCGTACCCTCGTGTTCGTTCCCTTGCACTGACATTTCGTCAAAATGGAGGGATGTTCGTTCAAAAGTATAGGCCTAGATGATCTCAAACTGTCAAACTGAACTTTTATACCCCAGGGTGAAGTGGATGAGTGCAGTCAATGCAGCATCAGGTATGCTATCTGAATATATCAGCATATGGGATTAGGCGAGGCTTAGTTTGTGAAATACAGGATAGAGCTCAAGCTTTAACAAAACATGAAATAGTATCCTGAAATGTTGAAAACGGACAACCAGCCAAGCAACCAAGCAGCCAGCCCGCAAACCAGTCAGATTTCACCAATCCATAGTACGGATATTGCTTCGCAATCCGTCTAGCAATTGGTTAAAATAATCACCGAGTCCAATGGATGCACATGAAACTCACTGAATATTATTTATGTTTCAGGCTTGATAGACATATTAACATCAAATATTCCTGCATTTGACACTCAACCGGCCCAGCTGCCAAATGTGGAGTCACTTATATAAGCTTACATTAGAAAGCAGAAAACTCAAAATCAGTTTAACATGGGCCATAATGGCTGACGAAGACGATTCTGAGCCATACAGCAGAATGGATTCAGGAGAAAGAAATGGAGATCCTGTGAATACTATCGTATAACAGGTCTACCGTGAACCCTGTATCAACGAACCGAAACAGAAACACAAATTGCTTCTATACTATTTCTTCTTTTCTTCGCTGGGTTTGAGATCAAAATTAGGTTCAAGCTAATACGAAAGCAATAATTTTACTTTGAGAATCAGTCCGAAGTATTTGTCTACGATGATCTAAACGCTATCCCATCTCACTAGTATTATCCTAAGATGAGGATGGCTTGGGGAAAAGCGCGAGTCAAGGGGAGGTAAGCGTCTAGTCGGGCATCGTTTAGAAAAGGAGGCTAACAGTTGAAGCTGGGCTTTTTCATCTATTATGTTTCTCGAACCTCCACATAATTAGTGTGGGACTCAAAACAGTCACGAGAGACAACGCAGAAGGTCAAAATTTATCAACTTATCGTTTATTCTCTCGTTCATCATTTCTCACTATTAGTCCCATTGATGATTTTTAACCTAGCCAGTAGTAGGGTAAGGGCAAATTGAGGGGGACTTTCACCCGGATGTAACTATGACGTCACAACATCCGATGGTGGCGCCATCTGTACACATTGGTGGTAAAACCCCGCACTAGGGGGAGACAACTCGATCTGCATATTGGCGGCTGTGGGAGTGTGGTCAAAATGGCGGCTGTGGGAGTGTGGTCAAAATGGCGGCTGTGGGAGTGTGGTCAAAATGGCGGCTGTGGGAGTGTGGTCAAAATGGCGGTTGTGGGAGTGTGGTCAAAATGGCGGCTGTGGGAGTGTGGTCAAAATGGCGGCTGTGGGAGTGTAGTCAAAATGGCGGCTGTGGGAGTGTGGTCAAAATGGCGGTTGTGGGAGTGTGGTCAAAATGGCGGCTGTGGGAGTGTGGTCAAAATGGCGGCTGTGGGAGTGTGGTCAAAATGGCGGCTGTGGGAGTGTGGTC
>JAVTVY010032974.1:0-13993 GCA_036873755.1 Hanleya hanleyi
ATGGAAAAGATTTCAGCGCATAAAATAAGAAAGATATGGAGACAGAGTGCTCCATGCCTGTACCCTCTTGAAACACAAAAAAATGGGAGCGGAATCCATTTTGTATGGTGGCTGGAGGTATATTTTAATAAAGAAATTTTACCCATTGTTTGATTGAATCAGCAAAGTTGAAGTAACTTAATACTTCTTATATAAAAGGCCAAGAGAGTATCAAATGCTTTTTTTGAAGTCAACTAAAAGTAACAGGCTGGGAATATTTTTTTGTTCAGTGTATAGCATCAAGTCATAGATCAGCAGTATAATGACACCTATATATCGTCCGCTCATGAATCCGGATTGAGTTTTTAAAAGTAGGGTATTTAACACCTGTATTTCTTTTCGGCTATACACCAGAAAGCAATTTTGTAAGTTATTGGTTTCCAGTTTTTCATGAGTTGTTTTGATTTATCTGGTTTTGGTAAAAATGTAATTATACCTGTTTTTGCGTCTCAGATAGCATTCCCGTTTGATAGTCATAATTTATAGATCTTACCAGAAAATCGCCTAGTTCATCCCAAAAACATATTTTTTTTAAATTCTACAGAAAATCCGTCGGATCCAGGGCTCCGGTTGTTTTATTCATTTTTTTTTACAAAGTTTGTGGCTTTCCTGACTGTCAGAGCGCCCTCTAATTTATTTGATTGATCTATTTCAAGTACAGGCATCTTTGTTGTTGGGAGTATTTATTTATTTATTTATTTTCTTAAATTTATGATCGGTTCCTCTAATTCTTTTTTCGAGTTTTGACAGGTGTTAAAAGAAAATGCCTCTAATAATATTTCCAATTAGTCTGTAATAATGTTCCCATTCTTAGTCTGGAGTTTTGGAATCGTTTTGTAGACGTAGTTTTGCGATTCAAGTCGACAGATCTAACTAGTGGGTTTTCCCCTTCATTATTCCATGCCACGAAGATCTCACAGTGAAACATATTCTAATCAACTGCTCCGATTTTAATATTGCAAGACATTCTTTTTATCAAGCGACTACATCGGAAGATCTTTTTAGTCGGGTGAGAGAGGATTGTGCCTTGGGTTATTTGAGAGAAATCGGTTTGTTACATAAGTTTTAATGTGTGTATGTTTTAATGTGTTGGATTACTATAAGTTATTGGCTTGAGTACTTAGAATTTTGTTTGCTCGTCAATATATATGTGAAATAATGCTGAACGTGACATTAAACCTTAATTCTCTCTCTCTCTCTCTCTCCCTCTCTCTCTCTCTCTCTATCCATTTGACTATTGATGCACAAAATGACCAATATTTTCAAGTTCTTTTTGTTTATCTTATATGAGGTCGAATGGGATGTTTTTCATCCTCTCAATATTCTGTACATCTTGTATCAGCATATTCTCGTTTTGTTTGTTTTCCGGAAGCTGGCGTATGAAACTGTAGTTCCTCTTTTTTCATTAATAGGTGTTAAGTAAAAGCCGAGCACCTATTGTGAATTGTATATCAAAATTTGCTATTTATTTTAATTTTATCCGAGTTATAAATGGGAACGGCGTATTCTTGTTTCGTATTCGTAAATTCTCGTCGAATTTTTTCAGCAGGCTGTTGTTAACGGATGTGTTCGCTGTATAGGTTTTTTCTACAGTGTAGCTCTCCGTTGGTCTATTGTCCCACTCCGAGTCGGCGGGTATATTGTGACGTAATGTTCAGGTAATTCCTGACTCCTTGTCAGCCAGTCGAGGTCAGTCTAATTACAGTTTCTGGTTCAAACAGTTACCATATATATTCTTATAAACTAACCATCTATTTACCAACAATAATCAGTTATATTAATATATCAATGGACTCGAAAATTGCAAATGTCTGCCAAAAGTTCAGGGCGGGTGTAACAATAAATAAGGACGTAACCACAAAAAAAACAATTGGCAAAAGCATAATCAGCAGCTTGTCGTAAGAGGCGACTAACTTGGGCACACGTGGGGTTCGCGTGTGTGAAAAGAAATAGGAACCAAACGTCGTGATATGACTCATATAGTGTTGAAAACGTCGTTAAATCTTATTCACTCACACACTTAGGAAAGAAAAGCGTCACCTCTTGTTCAGAGTTATTTCTTGAATAACAAGCGCTGGATGAGCGCAAAGACCTCCGTCGAGGCAACAGGGTCCGTAGGAGAATACATCACTGAATAACATAGGTCTGGATGCCAAGCTCAGTTTTGCATTTGTTGGACGTTAACTTCACCAATGGTAATTAACCTGGGGTTGAGGGTTCCCCACTAGCATGTCCAGCTACATGTGTAGGGATGTGGAAGTCACATTCCCCGCAAATAATTTTTGTCTGATTTCACGTGCTTGAAATATTGGGGTATGGAATAGAGTATATTGATGGAAAACCTGGAATACTGCTTCAGACATTAGGCTCCTTCCCACCCCCACCTCCCCCTGAGAGGACGCCCCCACCCAAATTAACACGTTAGCGGCAGAAATGAGACCCTGTGTGCCTAGTTTGACCAACTTGTGATTTTGTGCTATTGGCCCTAAACATCAACACTTCATATTTTGTATGTGTACAGTATAGCATCCTCATTGACAGAATCCTCTACAAAACACACCTGATTTTACCGACACTCCGTTCCGATCTGTCTCAGCATCATGTGATGATTCAATGCGCTCGGAATAATTTTGTATACTGGTGTTACAGGTCACCTTCACCATAATGTATCAATTACTATAAACTTGTACATGTATCACATTCATATTGAATGGTGATGACTGATGAGAATATTGCCCATATGGAACAAATGGCTGGATTCCAGCGAATAAAAAGTTAATGTTAACCATAAACAACATACAATTAATAATACTATCAAATAATTATGTTTATTCCTTGTCGACATCAATATAATATAGACAATATTATGACTGAATCCTGGTAACAGATATTCAAGGGTATATATGTCTACACTAAACTGAAGGAGACCCATGATGCATATTATATTATGTTATAAAACTTCACTTGCTAATCTCGAATATGATGCTTATTGTGAAAATAAATGAAGTTATGAAAATAAATTTAGTATGATTGCCCATTGCCCTCAAATTAGAAATATTTTCAGCAGCTAAAGTTAAGCCAATCATAACAATATATAACACCATGGTATCACTAATATCACCCAGGTATTGATCTTTGGTTAAGAATGTAATGAGATACATATATACCTGTTCTTTGTGTTATTCTGTATGCAGTTCATTCTGTATGTATTTTATACATGTACTACATATACCAGAAGTGGAATTGAAATTTGAATAAAATAATCAAAATATGTTCGGTTTTTACCTCTACTCAGGAAATGAAGTCTTTGTTTCTAGAAGCTAATCATTTTAGACACTCAAGTCCTTACCTGGTCAAGGGAGATAATTTTGTAAAAAAACAAAAACAAGTATAGATCCACACTGGTGCAGAGCAGACAGTTTTATGACCTTTGATGATATTTGTGGAGCATGCTGCATGACTTCAACTTCCGTGAATCTGATATTATCCACACAATCCCACTCTACATGATATTTTTGCCATAGCACAGATAAAATAAGTCCCTTTATTTATCTGTTGTAGACCCACGAACTATTGTGAGCTGCAGGTTTTGTAAAAGTTAGATCCAATTATTCTGAGTGAAGGAATGAAGTCTGGCATGGTTGTTTTAAGTTAGAATTGGCATCCTTGGAAATGTCTGACCGATTGACACATGTATCACCCTGCATGTGGTCATTACATGCGTAATGTTTATTTCGTGAGGAATCAGCTGATATCCAATGGGGGAGGGGGGGGGGTGTGGTTTGCACAATACTATGCGGCCAATCATTGGCTCTGATTTTCACCACCTCTGCCATACCACACCTTTCTGACACAGCTAAACCAATCGATAGTCTGTATTGGTACTTCCAAGTTCATTCAGTACATCCATTGTGTAACAGTCCTGTTGCGTCTTGTATCAGAAGAGCTGAATCCATGACCTGCATGTTGGAATCAATTGTATACATTTAATATCAAAACTCAGTTTACTGAAAATGTTTATGGCCTTCCTTATATTTCATTCTTTCATCATACACAACAAGGTGTAATCCATTATACCAGTTCTCACAGCATACGTGTACTCAATAGTATTGGGGCCTGAATGGTATCCTTATACTCAAGGTAATTTGAGAATAGATTCAAGAATAAATTTTAATTCAGTGTATTGAAATGTTAATTGACATGTATGCTGCTGGGAGATGAACCTTTGAAATGGGAATTGCAGGTCTGCAAGTGGCTCACAGTGAAAATGTAGGAGAAAATATAGGAGGAAATTTGCAGAAATATAGGAGAAATTTCAAATATAGGAATTTTCAGAATAAAATATAGGAAATAAAGTAGTGTAAGACAGGTCTGTACTACATTGTGTGTTCCAAACTTGGTAGTTTTCTGGTGTTTAATCAAATGACTTTCACATCCTAGTGGTGGTCTTTCAGGCGACCTGTTCTCTTGTTTGATTCAGCATAGAGAGACTGAAAAGTTTTGATATTTGCCGAGCGAAGTCATCAGCCGACAAATACTTTCCGATATATAGAAATGACGGGTGGTATACTAGGAATCATTGTGTTGTGATGACATGAAATAGCGACAGAAAACTTACCAGAAAAACGGCAAAAAATCGCATCGTCCATCTGTACAAGCTGGGGAGCCGCCATGTTCAATCTTCTGCCAACCTGTAACCATTTCGGTCATCTATACGCGGTAAGACTGACCCTGGGATCGTGTGTATCCATTCTCAGCCTACTTTCGACAACTGCAAGAGGGAATTTCCAGAAATCAAAAACATGTGACTTCGTCAGCCAATCAGCTAAAGTCTACCGACGTAACCCCAACATAACCCGCCATTTTCGAGTCATGTGATGTCCTACTTGTTGAAAATTACAGATCTACCACACCTCTTGGATGATACGAAAGTTATTCATACCTATATATTTTGTAAACTGAGGCAATATCTGTTTCCGAAATGGTATGAAAAACCTATAATCTATCAGATTCCTTGAGTCTGTTCTCTGTCGGATGAAGGCCGAACAGAATCCGGTAAAGTACCGGATATCGCTCCGCGATAATGGAGACACACGATTCGCCAATCTCACGTTCGGCTATTTCCGTATTGGCGGAACGAGTTTTCGCAGCAAAAGTGAGTTCTGGGGCTAGATTGACGATTCGCAAGCTATCTTATGGATGGCGAAGTGTACGCAAATGATCTTCTGCTAGAAGCCTGACTTCCGTAACTCGTGAAGCATGATGGAAAGTGGAACCCGACTACAGAAACAAGGCCCATTGAAATGCATTGCACTGACGGTTCCCCATTATTTCGTTTTTGTCCAAACAGGATGTGTCAAAATTTCGTCGGGAACCACAGTGAACCCTATTGGAAATCACATGAATCGTGGGTTCCCCATATGACAATTATTTGGCGAGAGATTTCACGTTGCATTCCTGGACCTCCGTCTGATCGACAGAGGTAAAAAGAGATAAAGTTTTTAGTTGCAATGCTGTAATCATCTGCATTAGCGGCAAATGAAGAAATGAGTATAGCCATATTGCAGTGAAATATTGACACTTTGAAGAATAGCAGTAACTGCTGCGAACCAGGTTATTGGCCTAACATGCCTTGATATTACACTGTAAACATTTTGACATTTCTATATTATGAAAATATGACACCTTTAAGACTTTTCAATATGATTTAGGGCTAAACCTTCCGAATTTGGATATCTTCGACTCGTTTTGGTTAAAAGTGTCATATTTTACATATGAAGAGAATTCCCTCCAAGGATATCATCTAAACTTCCAAAAACAAACAAATACAAAATACAGGCGTCTAGTCCGTCATTCAATATTCAGCCGTCGTTTATTAAGGAATTTCCGCGTCCATAATCCAAATACCGAATTCATATAATAACCTTAGCACAAACTTAAAAAGGATAAATCAAAGTATACATACAACAAGGCTAATTTCCTGCAAGACAGAAGCGGTCAACAGTTTCCAATGATGCCAGCAAGACATTATTATGTTCCAAAAATATCAAAACCGTATCGCTGCACATCATTCTTAATCCATGTGATATACGTTGTAAAGTCGTTATCTAGAGTATGACGTATCTCAGTCACGTATGACGTATCTCAGCTTCTAAAAATGAAGCGGGCCTTCTTTCTCGTCGACTGTATGACAAAAGAGATGATTACAATTTCGATATCGTTAACTAGCCCTTTCTGGACAGTAATATTCCAGTGGGACCTGCATATGGCGTATACATATCACGCCTAGTAGCATTTGCTAGATCCTGTTAAATGTGACGATTTTAATCAACGTCACAAAACATTGTTGCAGAAACTTATAAAACAGGGCTACACCACCAAGCGCCTCCACTCAAAGTTTCTCAAATTTGGCGGTATGCTGATAGCAAAATACAAGCGTAGCGTGCAAGATCTATGGCGTTACGTTTCGTAACTTGTGTCTAATTCCGCTTAACCCGGGGCTAGGGGCCTTATGAACCCATGTACTTCAAGATCCTCATGGTACTCATATGAAGTCACAATCAAAGCGTGACTGAGATACATCATTCTTTAGATGACGACTTTACAACGAATATTATGGATTAAGAATACTGATCAGCGATACGGATTTGGTATTTTTGGAACATCATGATGTCTTGCCGGCATCATTGAAAACTGTTGACCGCTTCTCTCTTGCAGGAAAAAAAGCCTATGTTTATGTATATATATTTTTGTCTTTTTGAATTTGGTGCTAATACTGTTATATGAATATGGAATAGGTCTTTGGATTATGGACGCGGATATTCTCTAATAGTCCTGGCTCTGGGGGGGTTTCTGTGTACATCTCTCTTCTACAGCAAAACTTCGGATTTTCCTGTTCTATATGTTGAGACCCTTAGAAAAAGTTTGGGTAACACTCCCAGATCAAGTACGTTTTTTCTGCACAGCCCAATACATGATTATGACTTGACGCAAATTGGTCAAAATACTGAAATTGAGTCTTCATATAATAATTCACTGGTAAACAGAATTAGATTCAAATGTAACATTTATTTATCACGTTTAGACATCACTGCCACATTTTAGCATGATTCAATACCATAAACCTTCTTTTTCAGCGAAAAATACGCTATTTAGCGAAATTTTGTCCAAAAATCACTTTCAGTTTGAAAGTCGCTCAAAATTCGATCACCCCTCACACACTCAATTTTGTAGATAAAGCAACCATAATTGGTCAGAAGTTTCCTTATTAAGTCTTTTGATAACTCCATGCATCATATTTATGATTCAAGGTATTGTATATCGACAATCGGGTCAAAAGTTACCCCTACCCCCAAAAAGCGGCATAACCAAATTCGGTTAAATTGGTCTAACTTTAAAAGTAAGTCTGATATGAAGGTGGTTTTGGTGTCAATGTATGGGTTTTTGATACCAAGCTATTCATTGGAACCATAATCAACCCCATTTTAGTTGACCTAATTTGCATAAATTCAAAATGGCCGCCAAAAGCTCCAGGTTAAGACGTCAGTCAAGATAGGAACAACCCAAATAGGATTTCAGCAGCAATGTTCATACCATGATAATTTGTTTCCTGATCCTTCTAATTGGTCAACATGCATATCCAATAGGCCTATGTTTGTCACGAAGGTTATACTCCAGAAGTATTTTTTATTGATAGATATTTGGTATATACCGGATTAATGTAACTTTAACATCTCCATGATTGCTCTTTGTCATCTTCTGGCACTCTAACAGCGTTATATAAGACATAATTTGAATGAAATAAGCCTTTAAAAGCAATACTTATGACTAGTAAGCGGTGCCCTCTTTTTTAAGTTGTTGAACTAAATTTCCACTATTTTCGACGCATAGTATGTTGAAAATTGCTTGAATACGGATAAATATATCACTGTGGCTAATCAGTCAAGAATAAGCAACACGATTCACCGCTCAAACTTGAAAACAATGAAAACTCTTCGAAAGAAGCCACAGAAGACGACCAGCAAGACAGTGAAGGAGATGAATATCGCAGAGAGGAGCATTGAAATTGCTCGGGAGCGTGGTCTCACAACTGAAGATCTGTTAAAGTATGATGTTGTTCCCTCCCCAGTGTTGTTCGATGATGAAGGGATGATGACGAAACCAGCAAAGAGCCAGCTAATTAAAGAGTTGGAGACTCACCTCAAACCTGACGAATTTAGCTATACTCATCGTAGCGACGCTTCCTTTGTGGTGGACATCATGGCCACAATTTGAAAGGTTAATGTTACCAGACTCTCCAAGTTCAATGACCTTCTGTCTGATTTCATGTCACTTTCGGGCATATATCATCGGTTTGGGCGAACTGACTATGTGTTTGACATGTATTTTGATGACCCATCGGTGAAGGACAGCGAGAGGAAGAGGCGAAGTTCAATAGAGCCATCAACACCACTACCTAAAGACATGAACACTTTCTGGCCTTCCAACAATAACAAACTTCTCCTCAAAAAACTGATCTACCACCATGTTCGTTCAAATATTTGTAATACCGGTCAGTACCCAACTGTACTCGGACAGGTGACCAGAGAGGAAGAGGATTGGAAATGTATCAAAATGAACAAAGGCGAGGAGAGCGCACTGGAACATCTTCAATCCACATTTGAAGAAGCGGACCTTCGCATACTCCTTCATGTTTTAGACGCGCTCAAGGAAAGACACAAAGTATGTGTTGTCATCTCCAATGATACCGATGTAATTGTTGCCTTGCTCCACCACATGCCTGTCTTTCTCCAGCATAACCTAGAGGAGCTGTGGGTACGAGCTGGAGTTGGAGATAGCACTCGGTATGTGCCCCTTCATACCTTGTTCGAGCGCATCGGATCTCAACTCTGTGCTGTCCTTCCTGCCGTACACAGTATTACGGGATGTGATATCACTAGCAAAGTTGGGACTAAGAAGGCCGCCTTGAATTATTATCATCTTTATTCCTCCTTCTGGAGAGCATGAATGGTATATGTACATACATGAGTAAATAAATAAGTTCAATGAAACAAGCGCAATGAGATACAGTTTTTTTTTGTCTTTTCTTATAAGATGCGCACTTTGCTTGTCATTAACGTTTTCCATGGCTTGTATATTTTAAACAGTAAAAATAAATATAGTTTTATATACATTATAGGTATAGTCCTGCAATATATTTGCAGTTGGTATGTATGTCACAGATCAGAGTCGTCTGGAACATAACTATCCAATTTCACCGATAATTGACTTTTAGATAACAATAAAACCGATAATATACATACATGGGTAAATAATTATGTTCAATGGAACAAGCGCAATGGGATACAGTTTTTTTTATGCCTTTTCTTATAAGATTCCCACTTTGCTTGCCATGACACTTTTTCCATTTCGTTTATATTTTATACATAGTTAATTTAATTACATTTTTAGATACATTTTAGGTACAGACCTGAATTACTTTACAGTGGGCATGAATATCGCAGATCAGTCGTCAGCAATTTCACAATATAGTGTCACCGATAATTAAGAATTAAGAATAGTGCTACTGATAATACTGACTTTTCATTTCGTTAATACTTTTCACACAGTTAATTCTGAAATCGTCGTATTCATCTGCTATGTCATACTGTAGTGGACCACCCAACAACACATGTAAAAGGTCCCAATCATCTAAACCATGCAAATATACACTAAAGTTGATATCACTAATATTCAAGAAAGAACACCATAATCTATCTCGTATTTTTTCCGTCTTATCACAAGACAATACTATGTGTTCTAAAACATCAGAATACAGCTTTCCACATATGTGACACAGTCCGTTTTGATCCATTTCTCGCACCGTAATTATCAGAGTCATTAGATAATGTATAGAGTCTTTGTGTTGCGGATACCGTCTCGCCAGCTGCCACCAGACGGACGGTACCAGTTTGTTGTGCACTTTTACAAATCTATTAAAATCAGAGTCTAGTTCCATTCTTCCCAACCACATACGCTCCTCAAACGTTCGTACGGCACTGGACACGATTCTTTTCCATCTCTCGGTTGATGGAAAATTACTACAGTCGGAATACTCTACTAAAACGTCCCTCAAGTTATATTTTTCTAGGATTTTCATAATGTCAGGAACAAAGCCCAGCTGAGTTTCGTTAGCGGGGTTTAACATGAAAGAGTACAGTCTCGTTAAAAATATAATTTTAGGCAGTCTCTTGTTCTCAAGTCTACACAGTCTTCCGAGGAATAATAATTTCTTTCTGTCTATGTAACCTTCAATAGAAGTCCAGCCTAGAAGGCTAACGCACATGTCAGACCTGGTTAATTTGGGGAATCCTTGGATCGATTTGGTAACCCACCGATGTGCCCTCTCCAACATTAATTTCTCAGTGTTTGATACAGTCCACAATTCACAGCCATACAGGGCTTTAGCATAGGCAGTCTGTTGTGTGATTCGGGCACTCGTTAGAGGACCGAGGGCCTTCGGATGCACTCCGGATTTCAAAAGGGACATGGTGACAGATTTTAAGGTAGTACACGCGTCTTTGGTACGGTTGAACGAAACCCCATTGCTCGCCAATGCGATGCCCACATGGGTTGTTTCGTCCACACAGGGTATTGTTTCTCCGTATAGCTTCAGTGTCTGGTTAATGGGCCGAGTTATTTTGGATGAAAATGTCATTCTCAGTGTTTTCGTTGGGTTGAATAGGAATCTCCACAATATACTGTAAGTTTCGCAAATATTCAACATAACACACATACCCCTCCATCTTATGCTAGTTAAGCAGATATCGTCAGCTTGAGTAGGTACGTTAGCTGAAATATCCATGATCATTGCTCCCTCGCCCGAAGTCTCTATCTTTCGCAGAAGTTCGTCAATGAAAACTAAATATAGTTTGGCTGACAATGCACTGCCCTGTCTGATTCCGCGTTCCATATTAAACCAACGCGACAGGGTACCGTTATAGGACACACAACTTTTCATATCAGTATAAATATTCTTGAAGATCCTCCAATGTTTTCCTTGTATGCCTCTCTCGTGTAACTTATACAGCAGTCCACTGTGCCACACACAATCGAAAGCTTTGGCACTATCGAGGAACACGGAGTACACACTTTCTCCTCTCTCTAAATTATGGTTGATGCACTCTTGTAAATTGAAAGATGCGTACAAACTACTCAGGCCTTTTTGATACGCCATTTGTTGTCTGCACGGAAACATATCAGAGTCAAAGAAATCACATAGATCGTCGGCGAGAGTCATTTCAAATAATTTGAAAATCACGGGCAGAAAGGTTATTCCACGGTAACTGTTCGGACTCTGTCTCGGTTTCCGGTTTCCCTTGTACAACGTTATTAGCACTCCCCTTTTCCAGTCTGTTAATATATGTTCTGACTTCATAACCAGATTAAACAGACGAGCTAAGTGTTTGTAGAGAGCATCACCGCCAAACTTTAGATGTTCGTAGGCAATTCCATCGAACCCGGTGGCTTTATTGTTCTTCAGTTGGCTACATTTTGTTTTCAAATCGTCACTAGTAAAGTATGGCACCATGTTTTCATCTTCAGGCTTTTGTTCTTTGTTCTGTTCTTTGCTTAGAGTCTTCACTTTTTCTTCTATTTTATTTTTGAAGTCCGCATCAAAGATATCGTTGGAACTTTCACAATACAACTGTTCGAAGTGAGCTGCCCATGCTTCACAAGCTAAATTTGTATCTCTGATAATTTGTCCATCATGCTCTATTCCCGATTGTAATTGCCTGTTGTTGCCTTTACGGTTGTTATACAGCGTCCAGAACAGATCATTGTCAACATCGCTAGACTTGTCTATTTCACTTAGCTGAGCAGAAACATATTCGTCGAATGACCGTCTCATATGCTTTCTAAATGTGGATTTTGATTCTTTATATTCCCTGTATGATTCGT
This sequence comes from Hanleya hanleyi, assembly GCA_036873755.1. Lineage (NCBI taxonomy): Eukaryota > Metazoa > Mollusca > Polyplacophora > Lepidopleurida > Hanleyidae > Hanleya > Hanleya hanleyi. The sequence goes on from JAVTVY010032974.1 coordinate 11,980, forward strand.
ATTCTACACCCCTCGGTCTTCCTTCACTTAACCACACAGAACGAGTTCGTTTCATATACTGATGTGAATCCCGTAATACGTTGTTCCAGTATGGCTTTAAGTGTTTTCTATATTGCGTAACCGGTATCGTTTGATCTGCAGCTTCGTGAAGGCATCTCACTATTTGTTGGTAATACGTTTCGATCGCACTCGAATCTCTCATCTCTTCGGATGGCAGAGGAATATTCTGTAGTAAATCTCGTAACGCCGACTCGTAATCTCCTGTCTTGTCAACAGCGATAGCTTTTTTCCACGAGGGTTTCTTTTGTTGGAACATCGGTGTTGTCAGTGTATTAAATTCAATACTACAGATGATAGGAAGATGCTCGGACACATTTAAGACTTGGTTGTCTAATACTATGCAATTTCTTACGAGATCCAACGTACCACGGTTGACAAGAATATGGTCAATGGCTGTAGAGTGTCCGGTAACAGGCACAAATGTCTTCACGGGCCCCTGGCCAAACTCTTGTATATGCATGGAGAGCATATTCACACTAGTGAGGAACTCCTCGAAACACATTGTTCTCGCATCGTCCACAAAACTATACCGAGGTCCTTTAACTTTGACATTGAAGTCTCCAAGAATCATTATCTCCCCTTTCGGCGCATACACCGAGTTAATCATTTTTAGCGTTTCTACACATTCACAGAACACTTCAAAAGGTCTAGACGTTGCAGGCAAATACACAGCGAAGCAATACACATATGACTTATTTGCCAATTGGATTTCGGCTCCCACAATCCGACTGCAGTCTACTTCTATTTCTGTTACATTCAGTTCTGTTTGATATAACAGTGCCACACCGCCTCTCACACTACAGCGATACTGGTAAGGGTTCACTTCACACACTGGTTTTGATATAGCCTTATATTCTCTGTGAATAGAATCCAAGAACTGGATGTTTATCTCCCGTAACCAGTGTTCAGCTAAAGCGCACAGGTGAATATTGTAAGACAGGAGGCAGTCTATGAGATAGGGAGTTGCAGACATAATCCCGTCTGCATTCCAGCACATTACATTCATCAGCTTAGTGGTCATTTTTTTCATTTCTAAATACAGCCCAAGGAAGCCACCTTTTCATAAAAATACCTTCAGGCCAAAAATCTCGACTTGAGACAACTTCATCATCTTCTGCTACCACATTCAGCTGCGCAGATGCTGTTCTCCTGTGTTCTCGGTCGAAATAGCGCAGAAAAGTAACGCGCACGCCCGCTTCTTGCAAGTATCTGCGCATAGCACTTTCACACGAATTATGTTTGTCGATTCCGCCGACATAGAATCTCGAAACTTTACGTTGCACTACACCTTTGAATTCCTTTGCGGTACTGGTCATACAATTCGATCTGGGAAAGTGTACTTCGATCGCGCGTTGTTGTGATTCGGCACGTACACGTCGGGTGGTATCATTACGCTTTTCGCCTTTTTCTGTCGAGCTTGTTTGTTCGGATGTCGCAGTAGCCGATTCTGGAATTTCTGTTTGCTTGCTTTTCATGATTTCACCGGTGTCATCCACGTTGATCACTAACTGAGGTTGAGCAGGATTAGGCATTTGTACCGCGTTCACACTGTCGCGTCGATCACCGTGCTTCTCAGGATCTTGATACACAGTACAGACTTTGGCGAACGTTCGGTCACTAGATTTTTTGGTAACAGATTTTATTTCTTTTTCTAGTTTAGACAGCTGCTTTCTGAGTTCAGTAGTGGAGTTGATGCAGCTTCTGCTGTTCCTGTCCGCCGTGTTGACATCGTCTTCCAGTCCTTTCACTTTATCTTTCAGTAATTTCATGGAATTTTTCAGAGCAAGCACTTTGGAGGGTTGCCGACTCTTTCCCAGCCTTTGATCAGGAATGCAGAATGCTACTTGGCCAAAGTGCTGAAACCAAAAACCGATGCGAAGAATTTTTCAGATTTGCGGGCCGAGGTCTTCCATCATGCTAAAGGAAGTTCGCATCACAACCTGCCACCAACCAG
>JAVTVY010032975.1:0-14664 GCA_036873755.1 Hanleya hanleyi
ATATATTGTGGGAGGCGGAACAAGATGGCGGTCTGTTTGTGTGTGTGTCTATGTTGTGGGAGGTGGGACAAGATGGCGGCCTGTGTCAGTCAGTGCAAGAATATGTTTTTGCCCGCTGTATAGCGCTGTGTTACCCAAGCCATAAAAATGTCCTATTTTTTTCGATAAATCCGTTACCATTTTTAGGGAACTATTTATAAGACTGTAACCCCATAGTCTACACGTATTATTAGCCAGAAAAAATGAATTTTATGTCCAATATACGTGGTTTTTCACACTTTCGTACACTAATCTTACTATTTAAAATCGCTAAAAATTAATAAATAATCACCTAGTTTAGCGTTAGAGTGCTAATTTTTTTTAAATACTAGACTATGAATGGCCTCACTTCAAATTGCAATAAATTTTATAAGTGCACTGATAGTTCTTTTAAAAATTACAGGCGTTTAAACTTGTCAAAGAAACACAAATATATTTTGTTGAGCGACACAGCTACAGTGCCGTCGCTGACGTCCGCGTGTTTACCCTATAAATACCCATTATTTTTTTAATGATTCACAATTCATCTGATTGCTCAGTCATGGAACTACCCCTGGCTGACATTATGGATATTGACACATCAGACTTGTGGACCATTGATGCAAATGAAGAACAACAACTTTCCGGTACTATGCTTAATTTGGTGCATGATGAGCCCTGGCTACAAGATATTATGAAAGATTTATTTTCACCTACACCTGAATCCGGGAACGACCCTGCGCCAAGTACAGACCATTGTCAAGATCGTCCGGAAACACCGCAACTGGATAACTTCGTCGCCCAGGCACCCATCTACCCAGACCTATACTCAAGTTTTGACTTAGACGAGCTGTTAGAAAAGGGGTTGAAAACCCAACACGACGAACAAGATGGAATCTGTGATACGGAAGAGGCGGTAAAAGATGTAAAAAAAAAAAAAATCTCCATCCCCTTCGGCAGAAAAGCACGGTCGATCCTGTGCAGAGGTCTGGCTTGTCTCGCTGTCTGCACTCGGGCAGGACTGGCACACTGGTTTCTCGTTGACCTCCCTGGTTCCACACGTTGTTTGTCTTTGCACAGAATATTCTCATTTCAAATAAAATCGGCATTCGCCCTTGATTTCGTTCATGCCTACCCAAATAGCACTATTTTGATTTAGCAAAATCGAATGGTTACGGTAAGTTACAGCCAGATTTAGATTTACCGGTCGTGCGTGGTTGTTGTTGTGTGGAGCTTCGACGGTGGTGAGAGCCTGCGGAGTTGTCGTTGTGATTTTGCCGATTCTTAATGAATACTCACTGACAAGAGTTCCCTGTCGTTGAATTAAGTTGTTTTTCATGTTTTCTCTTCAACTTTGGTGCGACATTTTCATGATATGACCCCAATTTCGAGCCTTAAACTGAGGAATGTGTTTTATTTTCCGCGCTGAGTTTGTGTTGGCACTCTGCACTGCTCTGGCCAAACTGCAGTCACGTCGCGCATGTTCAGGTGCACGCGTACGTGACGAGTCGGTCCCATTATCGCCATTGCCGGTTTTTCTTATTCATTTTGTGCCTATTTGTGTTTTATTTCCTGTAAAAATCTGGTCATCATAAGGCATAATAATATACAAATATTCTCAAATATTTAGCTGGTTTTTCTTTGTCGCGCAAACCTTGCGGAGGTTTGGTCAATTGCCTCATCACCGTGACCACGGTGACATGTATTTGTGCGCTGTGACGTCATTTTCCATATCATCACAGTGATGATATATTTGATATCATCACTCCGTGAAAATATCGCTTTTATTTGATTGATAATTTTCACTATCTCATCGCCAAGTATATAATAAAGTGGCATATTCTTTTTATTATTTTTTGTCCCCAAACTATTACAATTTTCCAATTGGTTTTTATCATTTTTGTTCAGATATCCTGAAAGTTTTGTCTGAAAAGCTTTATAATATATATTTAAAGTTTTCTTGTAATTTCGACTTTTATTTATCATTTCATTTTTGCTTTCGTTATATTTACTTACTGTCTCACTGTCACAATGAATTGTATACATACACATTCTATCTGGTTTCTTCGTGTGATATGGTTAATGAGAAGGTTAACTACCAAACTTACTGTCTCACCAATGTCACAATGAAATGTATACATACACATTCTATCTGGTTTCTTCGTGTGATATGGGCAATAAGAAGGTTAACTATCAAACTTTTCACCGTCGCTCAGGAACGAAGGGAACGAGCTAGCTGAAAATTTGTACTTTTCCGCAAAGCATTTTAGTTTCTCAAATTTGGCGATACATATCGCATTCTGATAGTAAAATATGAGCGTAGCTAGCAAGATCTATGGCGGTACGTAACTTGTGTCTAATTCCGCTTAGCCCGGGGCTAGGGTTCGTATGAACCTAAGTATTTCAAGATCCTCAAAGTGTTCATATGAAAAGTCACAAAGCGTGACTGATATACATCATACTCCAGATAATGACTATTCAACGTATACATATCATATGGATTAAGAATACTGATCAGCGATACAGATTTGATATTTTTGGACCATCATGATATCTTGCTGGCATCATTGGAAACTGTCTTCTGTCTTGCAGGAATTTAGCCTAGTTTTATGTATACTATGATTTATCCTTTTAATTTGGTGCTAATGTTATTATATGAATCAGGTCTTTGGATTATGGACGAAAAATTATTTAATGGACGACGGCTGAATGTTGAATGACGTATCGACGCTAGTATTTGATATTTTTGGAACATCATGATGTCTTGCCGACATCAATGAAAACTGTTGACCGCTTCTCTCTTGCAGGAAATCAGCTTAGATTGATATCTACTATGATTGTCTTTGAATCTGGTGCTCATGTTGGTATATGAATTAGGTCTTGAAATTATGTACGTGGATTCTTTTTAACGGACGATTGGTGAATATTGAATGACGGACTGCACGCTTGTTTTGTACTATTACATATTCACCATGGTATTGCTGAACATTTCTTCGTGTGATTCCTCTTACGCCGTTCTGTGTAATTTGAATCATTGCCATTGACTCCAATGCCTATCAGGAAGGGCATAAACCCCTCTTGGATGCTAAACTGTCAAAACGGACATATAACTTTATGTATTTTTAACTTCGAATATCATTGGTGGTTTCACCCTCCATAGATTTTAACTCTAACTCAATATAGTTCGGCTCTACGCTTTATCCTTTCTTATGTCAGTAAGAACTTGCTCTTCATAAGGTACTGATGTCATATATCAAAGTGATTTGTCCGAATGAACCGCATTATAGCTAGATGCACATTAGCTAGAAATCGAATACGAACAGGTGTAAATGGATATCTTAGCCTTATATATTATATTGGAGCCTCTGTCCATATGATATGGACAACCTTGGGAGATAAAATAATTTCCAGGAGTTGCACAGCATCAACCACCGTAATGGATAAGGGCATAGGAGATTTTTTACTATCGTCAGATGGTCAACTAGATGAACTCTGGAAGATGTTTCACCAAGAATTTGAAAAATAATGTGACTAAAATTTACTTCTTATAACAATTTTGCTGTAGACCATATGCAATTTCCGCGTCATCTCTCGCTGATATTAGCGTCATCTCTTTTTGCTCTATTTCTTTTTCACGTCCAAGACAAGAAATCGAGTTTTGTCGATATACTGCTTGGCGATTTATTATAAAAGGAAAAAGGAAATAGGTTATCAGTGAAATAAGCACATGAGAATGGGATTATTCACATTTTCTAAATGCAACGGAATGTATAGAAGAAACCTGATCATCTGATGGGACTGCACGTCAACAATGTCTTTAGTAGTTGCCAAATTAAGTAAACGCAACATTAAGAGGATGGTGGAAAACGGATCCAGTTTTATTCCCTCGGAAAGTACTCCATATTTTATGGAAAAGCTGCTAAAATGATCTAAATGGCCCATATTTCGTTCAATTCCTGGGAAGCTCTTGATATAGTGGCATATTCTTTTTGATTATTTTTTGTCCCCAAACTATTACAATTTTCCAATTGGTTTTTATCATTTTTGTTCAGATATCCTGAAAGTTTTGTCTGAAAAGCTTTATAATATATATTTAAAGTTTTCTTGTAATTTCGACTTTTATTTATCATTTCATTTTTGCTTTCGTTATATTTACTTACTGTCTCACTGTCACAATGAATTGTATACATACACATTCTATCTGGTTTCTTCGTGTGATATGGTTAATGAGAAGGTTAACTACCAAACTTACTGTCTCACCAATGTCACAATGAAATGTATACATACACATTCCATCTGGTTTCTTCGTGTGATATGGGCAATAAGAAGGTTAACTATCAAACTTTTCACCGTCGCTCAGGAACGAAGGGAACGAGCTAGCTGAAAATTTGTACTTTTCCGCAAAGCATTTTAGTTTCTCAAATTTGGCGATACATATCGCATTCTGATAGTAAAATATGAGCGTAGCTAGCAAGATCTATGGCGGTACGTAACTTGTGTCTAATTCCGCTTAGCCCGGGGCTAGGGTTCGTATGAACCTAAGTATTTCAAGATCCTCAAAGTGTTCATATGAAAAGTCACAAAGCGTGACTGATATACATCATACTCCAGATAATGACTATTCAACGTATACATATCATATGGATTAAGAATACTGATCAGCGATACAGATTTGATATTTTTGGACCATCATGATATCTTGCTGGCATCATTGGAAACTGTCTTCTGTCTTGCAGGAATTTAGCCTAGTTTTATGTATACTATGATTTATCCTTTTAATTTGGTGCTAATGTTATTATATGAATCAGGTCTTTGGATTATGGACGAAAAATTATTTAATGGACGACGGCTGAATGTTGAATGACGGACTCGACGCTAGTATTTGATATTTTTGGAACATCATGATGTCTTGCCGACATCAATGAAAACTGTTGACCGCTTCTCTCTTGCAGGAAATCAGCTTAGATTGATATCTACTATGATTGTCTTTGAATCTGGTGCTCATGTTGGTATATGAATTAGGTCTTGAAATTATGTACGTGGATTCTTTTTAACGGACGATTGGTGAATATTGAATGACGGACTGCACGCTTGTTTTGTACTATTACATATTCACCATGGTATTGCTGAACATTTCTTCGTGTGATTCCTCTTACGCCGTTCTGTGTAATTTGAATCATTGCCATTGACTCCAATGCCTATCAGGAAGGGCATAAACCCCTCTTGGATGCTAAACTGTCAAAACGGACATATAACTTTATGAATTTTTAACTTCGAATATCATTGGTGGTTTCACCCTCCATAGATTTTAACTCTAACTCAATATAGTTCGGCTCTACGCTTTATCCTTTCTTATGTCAGTAAGAACTTGCTCTTCATAAGGTACTGATGTCATATATCAAAGTGATTTGTCCGAATGAACCGCATTATAGCTAGATGCACATTAGCTAGAAATCGAATACGAACAGGTGTAAATGGATATCTTAGCCTTATATATTATATTGGAGCCTCTGTCCATATGATATGGACAACCTTGGGAGATAAAATAATTTCCAGGAGTTGCACAGCATCAACCACCGTAATGGATAAGGGCATAGGAGATTTTTTACTATCGTCAGATGGTCAACTAGATGAACTCTGGAAGATGTTTCACCAAGAATTTGAAAAATAATGTGACTAAAATTTACTTCTTATAACAATTTTGCTGTAGACCATATGCAATTTCCGCGTCATCTCTCGCTGATATTAGCGTCATCTCTTTTTGCTCTATTTCTTTTTCACGTCCAAGACAAGAAATCGAGTTTTGTCGATATACTGCGTGGCGATTTAGTACTGTGTGTTTTATCTCACTAACCGAAGTAGAGGACATTCTATGCCTACCATTGTACATATGTTTGATGATTATTGTCAAGCCGAAGACCGTGATGTCCTGGTCTATGACTGGACGGCCTCTCGTTTTAATGTGCATGCTCCATTTCTCTGGTTAACTTAAACAATGTACTGCGCGCGCAGACCCCTTGTTTATTGTTATATTGTTATGACGTTGTTGTTCTGACGTTGAATAAATTGATGAAAAAAAACACAATGATGGGTTTTGACTTTCTCTCTTTTTTTATTTAAGTCAACAAGGATTAGACTATACAAAATAGAAATACAGGGTACAAAATAGTAGGGTATGTACAACATAGAATAGTAGTGGTATATATATATATATATATATATATATATATATATACAAAAAAAGTTCTGCCACGAGTAGGATTCGAACCCACGACCAGCAATTGCTGACCAGCCTTTAGGACTGGCGCCTTAGACCACTCGGCCATCGTGACTTTTACATTTGTGTATCCACAGTTAGTGTTCGACATGTTACAAGTCCAAGTAGGTGGTGCTCACACCGTCGGCCAATACTTTTCGTTTGGGATAAAAGAAAGTAAAGGCGTCTCGTTGCTGAATATAGCTCCGCATCTGGTGGTCGACGACCCGGAATCCTCGGTTAGTGCCACTCGCACTGGCCTGGCTCTTCAACACGCCCAGGTAGAGGGCCTTGTCGATGGCAGGGTCACGTCGGTTCACGCCTTTACAACTAAACTTGTTGTTTCCATCACCGCCGTAACAATAGTAGGTTTTAGAGGAGAGGGCGATCATAGCATCTCCGCTCCACTCTAGTTTAAACAGGCCGGGTGTCCGCTTGTCGTAGGTGTAGTGGTCGCGTCGGGGTAGCCACTGGTCCCGGTCCGCCTCATACTGATCCCGTAACTCGGGTTTCACCAGGGACTCCCAATCGGCGTTGGAGACGGCCATGTAGGCCGAATCCGTGTCCATCTCCATGAGTTGCCAGTCTGCAGGGTTAAAATAGACACCCATAAAATCATAGATGAATTCCAACATCCTCAACTTGGCCACCTGGTAGACCATACATCCAATCTGCAGGGGTAAGTTGTACCGGATAGTCTTCTTGGCTGAAGTGACTTCATAAGTGTCGTCATCGATCACCTCCACGGACCGAAACAGAGGCGAATTGACTCTTTTGCGGGCTTGGGCAGTACTACAAATGTTCACGTTGACGTGCTTATCCTGGTTGGTTACCGTTTTACCATAATAACCATTTCCAGTGAGCTTCCAACATTCAGCCATGATGGCCTGATTCGGGTATTCATCACCTTGACGACGGGCCGATGTGACGAGGTCCGCATTTTCAGCAAAACAAGCCTCAGGTACGTACTGGATGACCTGATAGATTTGAGTAATTTCCAAACCGTGGTTCATGTACCACTGCAGTAAGGGTGTGCCCAACAAGATTTTCTCGGCCCACATACTGCCAATCAACATACGGCGAGGTTGAGACAAACACTCGTGTTGCTCTGCGTAGGCGCCCATGGTCTCTCCAATATCTGCTCGACCCACCAGCGTGTTCTTAAAGATGGGCGGGCACTGGGCGAAGAGAGGCTTGAGAGTGTCGGGAACATGCAGGTCGCATTCTACAAAGCCGTAGAGCTGCCCCGAACGAATGGCGTCCAACATCTGGGGTAGACTGAGCAGTCGTCGACGACTCAAGGGGTACTCACGTTCTTTTAGGAACCGTTGTAAATGAGGCCGGGCCTGGCACATCGTGTGAAATTCACATTCCCACATTTCAATGAGCTGGAATCCTCGCTCTTTGATATAATCCCCGTTGGCCACCACTTCCTCCCTTAATTCTTCAGGTGTTTTCCCACGTCGCGCATTGAAGCGGCCCGCGCTGAAATGGCATTCGTGACCGTGCCAGTAACACCCGTAAAACTGGAACACGGTCGGTGTTCCTTGTACAAGGGCAAACCCATCGACGGGGAGACGGCGATCTCCTATACGCTTCTCTGTGGCGTTGGTCTGGTGTCGTATATAAATTCCCCGTCGATAGGCTTCCCAGTCCAACCACTGATCGGCGAGATGTTTATAAGGTGTCCGTTGCGGTGTAAAATGCCGTCCTTCCGCTAACCAACGTGTATAATGACCACTGGGCATGGGTTGGGCGAGGGACCACAGGTACAAGGCGTTGGCGTCAAAGCCGATGATTTTGGCACAGGGTTTGCCACTGGGCAGAGTCGTCACATCTTTCTCGTGGTAGCGGTGGAAAATAAGACTCGGGCCACCCACAATGTTCTCTTTTAGACAATCATGCATATCCTTGTCCTTTTGTTGAATGAGTGAAAAGTAGGTAGAACAGTCTTGAAAGAGATGACGAAGCGCCAGGCCCGGTAAACTCAGGCACTCTTTAAAGATATCCACGTGCATCTGGCGACGAAAAAGTTGCACCATTTTTTCCGACGCTTCCAGAAAGGGGACCACATCTAAATTGTTATACCACACCAGGAAATCTCGCAACGTGTGCATATGTTCATCGTTCCATACTTGTTGGAGTTCCATGTAGGTGGCCTCTGGCAGAGCTTCTCCTTTCAGGTCATTGAAAAACGCTTCCCAGGGTGGCAACTGGGTGTCTTCCAAGCGGTCCAGACTCGTCATATAGGTGTAAGGGAAGTAACCTTTGGTTTGTGCACAGTTATAGGCCTTGACCCACTGATCATAGCTACAATTAGGAGCTAAATAGTTCCGTACATCCAGGAAATGCAGTGATGTGGTAGTGAGGGGCATATGATTATTGATCTTCTTGATCACCGACTTGAGGGTATCGGACTGGGCCAAGTAAGGGTAGAGAAATTCCTTCACCATGTTCAAGTCGTATCGTCCCGAATTGAAGCCAAGCACCGGTAACTGACTTAGGTATTGTAGGAACCGTAACTTCAATTTCTCCGCATACGGTTTAGGTAGAGGAACATCCTGCGACTGCAGGGGCTGCGACTGCAGGGGCTCGGACTCGCACTCGCACTCGGACTCTTCATTGTCGCTGAACGATACATCGGGTATAGGAATACGTTCGGTCAGCTGGTCGAGTACGTCCTGAAACTTGTCCACCAACAATGCCGTACTGGCCGCACTGACTTGCTCTAAATACTCCATCATGCGGGTGATCAACTCATGGGAGTTCCCCGTGGACACGAAACACACCGGAGCAGCGTCATAGCCGGGTACGTTGCTGGAAATACTGACACTCAGAGGAATATGGCGCTGCGTCCACTGCGTTTTCGCTGAAAACAGATCCATGGGCTCCAACAGGGCCTCGAAATCATAACACGCCCGGTAGGGAAAATAACGGTCCTCTTCCGGTATGATGATACCCTCATCGGCTAGTTCCTGGAAAATAGTAGGCGTATTATGATACACTCCACCCGGATATACGCGCTTGACACTGTTGTCACAGATTTTCTCGTGGCAATGTAAGGCGTGGGAACGGTAAAACACCCGATGGCATTGGGCACAACTGTAGGACTGAGCGTACAGACTCATATCGTAGATAAGGGAAAAATGACTCACGCCATTGTCGTCGAACACATTCACTTTCATGGTAGCAGCATACCGTTCTGAAGACCGATGCACCAATTCAGCCACAAATGTGTCGTCATCCTCCCGTAGTAAACGATACACAAAAATATTGACGTTGAACAGGGACTCCACGACATCCAAATGCTTGAAGGGGACACCTCGGAAGTGTCGCGCGTCCATATCTTGTTCCTTTAGATACTGTTTCCAATACCTTTCGGCCACTCGGTCACAACCCCTGGGGTTACACTCATCCAGATGCACGGCCAAACACCGAAACAGACATTTCCGGTCTTTGTAGGGTCCATGCGTCCCTGTTGTTAATGCATACAGGCCTTTTCGACGAAGCAACCACGGGGGAAGTAGTACAGGAGCACCGATAGGCTGATGTCTCATTTTCGTGACGAAAAATGTGACGTTAGTCACCATTTCCACAAGCCATTGGGTATTGGGGCGTTGCAACCTAGACCATTCCAATGGATCCAACGTAGTCAATTGGTCGAGGAGTGGCTCCAGAGAAATAGCATCCGTCACCGTGAACGGCTGATCATACACATAGGTATTATTACTGGGATAATAATATCGCAGCTGGTCCGTCTTCTTGTGCCGTAAAATGTATCCAAAAGTGATATTCAACTTGAACGCTGTCTCCTGATCTTTGAAAATGTTCTCGGCATAGGTAGACAGATACGTGAGATCCTCAAGTCGAAAATTGTACAAGTCCAAAAGACGTCGGTTACGGTGGAAACAATGACGTATGGTGGGCCAGTGACGTTGATAAATGACCCTGACATGCTCATCTTCAGGCAAGACTTCAACCGGAGGTGCTGCTGGGTCCAAGGGAAACTCTTCTCCACGTCTCATGCTTTGTTCGTCTCATACAAGCGGCTAGGCAGGCAGACAGGCAGACAGGTCAGGTAAGTCAGATTGAATACACCCCTACCCTAAAAATCGACTCCTTTTATACGTTTTTCTACAGGCCACCATCTTGTCCCACCTCCCACACACAAATACGGACCGCCATCTTGTCCCACCTCCCACACAACACACTAAAACGGACCGCCATCTTATCCCACCTCCCACACAACACACAAATACGGGCCGCCATCTTGTCCCACCTCCCACACGACACACAAATACGGGCCGCCATCTTGTCCCACCTCCCACACAACACACTAAAACGGACCGCCATCTTGTCCCACCTCCCACACGACACTAAAACAGGCCGCCATCTTGTCCCACCTCCCACACGACACTAAAACTCGCCGCCATCTTGTCCCACCTCCCACACGACACTAAAACCGGCCGCCATCTTGTCCCACCTCCCACACAACACACAAAAACACACAAATACGGCCCGCCATCTTGTCCCACCTCCCACACAACACACTAAAACCAACCGCCATCTTGTCCCACCTCCCACACGACACTAAAACAGGCCGCCATCTTGTCCCACCTCCCACACGACACTAAAACCGGCCGCCATCTTGTCCCACCTCCCACACGACACTAAAACCGGCCGCCATCTTGTCCCACCTCCCACACGACACTAAAACCAGCCGCCATCTTGTCCCACCTCCCACAGTCCCTCACGCGCACATCCACAATTATGACGTCACCACCAAGCGCAGTCAAACTACATTCTCGCATTTGATTGGTCAATATTTCACAATTGACCTCTATGACCTCTACATCCACAAAGTTCCCCCTTAAATTTTACCCGGGGGAACAAATAAGTAGGTCAATGAGCGTTTAAATGCATGCTGTATACTACTTTGATAAGTGTTTTCCCCTAGTTTAGGGGTAAAGTCCGTGTTCCGCTTTTTATAGTTTCGGGAAAAAATCCTAATTTTACATGCACCCACCCATGACTGGATGCCCCTTCACGAATGCTTCACTTTGATACCTCACTCGACCCAATCGGACCATGCAGCGTATTTGAAGTCTGGGGACTACTTTTTCTCCGCGGAAGTTTTTTCCCGCGACCGCATCACCGCCAGACCGCATCACCGCCGAAGAATACCCTTTGCCGGAACTATAGTGACCCGGAGTTACCTCCTCCTGGATTGGAACTCTTCTGTGCTGGAGGTAGTTTTCCTCCCCAACGATCACATGATCGTCACGTGACCGCCACCTGCCGCCACAGTTCCACCTCAAATTTTACCCGGGGAACAAATAATGAGGTCAACCTGGTTTTAAATAGCCTTTATATACTACTCACATCAGCTCAAACAACCCATCTGATGTTAATGCATGAGCATCATGGACGTCTGATGGAATAAACGCCTTAACATGTGGTAAATTGATAAATAAACCTAGAAAAACTAACCTGTAATGTCCGAAGTCGCTCGAATGACAAAATTAGTTCTGTTACATCACCGTAGCTTACATGGGCGCTCATTGAATACAGTTCTAAAAATGCAGACAACAATCCCTGTGCTTGTAATACACAATGGTCAGTTCGTCCGGCTTCTCAAATCCAGCAGGTTGTTATGTTGTCGTGGTTCCCCCATCTCGAAGGGCTGTGCCGTTGTTATCATACCGCTGCCCCAAATTTGCAGATCAGGCGAAGATATTCCTGGAATGTTCTGATCATCAGCATAACTATATGATTTAATGGGGGGGTCCCTTCTGTCGACACTGCCTTCTTGTCGGGGATCTCTTCTTCGACTTCGCTTCATCGGTTTCATCATTCCATCTCACTTTCACCGATAATTCACAGCCGCCAACACAATAACACCGTTTCTCTAATACGCACATGCTGACATCGCTCTCGAAATCACAGCCAACAAATTATTTCTCTTCAAGACGAAGGATCTCCTCAGCAGCCGTCAACTCGTAGACTCATGGTTAATCCCCGCCTCACCTGTGTGACTTGATTGCGCCATAATTCTGGCGATCATTTGAGGTAATATTTTTTGAAAGTTCGGTTCAAAATAGTTGAGTTGTATACGATGCTGTTCGATATTCAATCCCATTCAAATATTCAATATCACCGCTAGCTTTTGGGGTGGTAATACTCGCACATTTCTTCATCTCTGCTATACTGCTATAGCTATCGTCGTTCCATCTGGTCTTGTTTTTTACCTGCTAATATAAGCTCGCCAGTGTGAATTTTGACGGGTAAATTACAAGAGTACAGGGCGTGTGGCATAATCTCACCTGAAACGCCTTCACACGTAACCTTATTGGGAACGATTCAAATATTAGACTTCTGGTTGCCTCTGAAGATTCTCCATACAAACCGGAGTCGCTGTTTGAAACTAATTGTTGTTCAATCGTTGACAGGCATTGACATACATAGTAATGATAATCTAATTTCAAACGCAGAGTAGTTCCCAGAAGCCAGATGTAAAATGCTTCTCTTCTTTGTACAATGCAACACTCATGTGCTTCATGGAGGTCGTGATCTTTAGAGTTCGACTACAAACAGTTTCTATTCATATATAAAGCTGTATATAAAACATTTGAACAAAACACTTATCCAATCTCGGCTATATGCTACCGTTAACAAGTGGTGATTTACTATTAAATTGAAACGATATGCAAGAGGTGGAAAAAATTTACGACGTCTGGCGACTAAAAAGCAACCATATGACGCAACAGGAAAGTATTCGTCGACACTAACATTCAGACCCGAGAATACAGTGGATTCTCGGACGTAGCCTTAGTATCTCAGACGCGCATATTAATTCATTTGTGGCTTGCTTATTCTCAAGAGACCACGTGCGTTTGCGAATGTCTATTTAAAGTTCCAGGCTCCAGTGAACACTCAATTAAAATCTGCTAATTAAAGCCCAGCCCTGAATCATGTTTGAGGAAACATACCAGATTGGTATCGTTCATTCTGGAACATTTGTCCTTTACTTTTCGGTCAACTGCAGAAATCCACAGAATCCCATCTGCTATGTACAATTGAACTGGTGAGGAAGTTAGACCCCTTCAAACTGATCTCTACTTTCTACTGGCTGATGATGAAGAGTGATTGACCCACTTACTCGACATGTACGAATTTGGCTGACTGATACATTTACTTTTATTCCCATTTCATAGACGCCTCCCGATTACCCTTGTTTTGCTCGAAGTGAAGATGAACGGCTCAACAAATATCAATGTGACAGATAGTATGGAAGAGGATGAACAGGACATCACGTTTGAAGATACTATCCCCATCACTGTGGCGAACCTACCGATATCTATTATCGCTGGGACGATTATTGCCTTTGTCTGTACATCTGGCCTCCTAAATTATTTCGTATTGACGGCGCTGACGCGCGTCGAGCAGAGAACCCTGAAAGTTAAATACTTCATTCAAAATAGCATTGTGGCCAATATGCTCTATATTATATTCCAGGCCGCAAATCTTCCTTTTATAGCTTCGGCCTTGAGAATTGTAGACCGAAATGTTCACCTCTGTTGTATTGGTGTTTATTACACTCTTTTTTGTTTTGGTTGGATGGTGCAGGCTAGCTGTACCATCTGCTTAACATGTGATCGAATTTATGCTATAGCGGCACCTTTATTGTATTACATGGTTGGTTACAAGTCTGGGTTTAGAATAGCGATGGTTATTGCTCCTTGGGCTGTATCCCTGGTAATTTGTTTCATACACCTTTTTATCCCCTTTATGTCTATGACAGGGATATCCAGTGATACGGTATGTCAGATGTTATTTGATGGATTCCTTACGCTGATGTCAACGGAAATTGTTCAGACATATGTGTTATTGGTTAACGGATTGTCCTTCCTAACATACATTGGTTTGTTCATAGGGATGAAATATCAGCGTTCGGGGATTCAGAAAGCTTCGAACTCCAATCTCAGACGCCAAAGTATCTCGCTGGTCGTCTCGTATTTTATTATTAACACAACCACATTTTTTCTGTACCTTCCGGCGCCAATTTATGACATGTATCAGGACTGGTCTAGTTTCAGTGGTCCAGAGAACACAAAAGCCGAGGCGATTATCAGAATTCTTCATATTCTATACCTTTGTAATTCAATAATCGATCCTTTGGTTCTCCTATTCAGGATTCGATCAATTCGAAAAAATCTGCCCTTTGACGTTCCTACTTGTTCCTGCACAGATGGTCAAAGTTCACGATAAATGCAACAAGGTCAAGCCTAAGTCGCGGGGCCATTAATAACGAGACAGTGAGGGTAAATTACATCCCGTTGAGTCACAAAATGTTATGGCGTACACACGTTTCGCCTAGTAGCGTTTGCTGG
>JAVTVY010032976.1:0-14142 GCA_036873755.1 Hanleya hanleyi
CAGGGTCTACGAGAATCTTGTACAAGAGGGTAGACCACAAGTACAAGGTGAAAGGGTCATTAAATCATGAATATGCGATGTATACCTTAATACACAGATTCACGCAGTTACAGGATTAATTTGGATATGTGTAGGTTATATCAGTGATCAGACCCCTGCCATACTGACAATATATCTAGTTTATAGAGGTTGTGTATTCCTGAATGTGCTGGTTAAGGTAGATTTCCAAAATAGCTTGACATAGCTGAAGATCTGTTTTCAAACATTTCTGCTTGCCGTAGTTTTCAAATAAACATCTGCTTGCTGGAAGTTTTCATATAAACATCTACTTGCTGAAAGTTTTCAAGTAAATATATGCTTGCTGTAGTTTTCAAAAAACATGTTTCCCATAGTTCTCAAAAAAAAAATCTGCTTGCACTATTTTTCAAATAGACATCAGTTTGTTGTAGTCTAAAAAAACATCTGTTTGTTGTAGTTTTCAAATAAACAACTGATTGCTGTAGTTTTCAAATAAACATCTGTTTGCTATAGTCTTCAACAAATCTGTAATATTTTACCGTCAAGACTGGGTTCTACCAGAATGTATAAATGTGGCATTCAAACATACACTGTTGTTGTGCCACACAGATGCATGTATCTACTTGCTTTAGTTTTTGTTTTTTTTTAACTTAAGGGAAATATATAAAAGAATGTAATGTAGTGTTAAGAAATACTCCATTATGTCCATCGCAGTACCAAACAAACAGATATCTTGCTGTGGATTTCAAACATATATCTACTTACTGTAGTTTTCTTACAGTTATCTAGTTTCGGTGATCGTCTGTCCAGTATATCGTACCTGTATGGGGATGGTGAGTGTCTAACATTATCTCAAAATGCATTACACTGCAATATATTAAAGGGGAGCCAAATGGATGGGAAGGCATCTTAAATTTCTAGGAAAATCTGTTACATAACATAAGGAAAGTCAGTATGTTAAGCTAGGTTTCATCCCACCTCAAAAGAAACATCCATCCATTAGCTGAACAACTGAAGAAAATATATTTGTAAATTCATGAACACTAAATGCACTGATGAGCAGAGATAATAGTCCTTCCTGTTAAAATAGAGGAACATTTGTGGCGGCCAGCATCAATGGTCAAGTTACTTTTTAAAATGGAGCAATGGTGTTTGCGGCTGTTCTCAGATCTGTTGTAGGGAACAGGCCTTGTCCTTCATGTAAGTAATGCCTGTCGCAATACATCGGAACCTGCGAATACATCATCGCCATTTGGAAACATGAGTCGGCGAAGAAATTTCTCAAGTCAGACCCGACAGAGTATTCGAGAAATCGGCGTAATGGTAGGATATGACTGACTGGCGCATCCCAGGTGGTGAGGAAGTCCTCCACGACGTGATGGATCCTTTGGGGGCGTGGCAAAATTTCAAATTTGCTCTTCTTCTGAAAATCCTCCTCTGAAAACAGGGGAAAAAATGAAACCAATTCATTCAGTAGTTTATAGATGTTATCAACAGAATTGATCAGTGGAGGTGTTATCTTATTTAAAACCAATGAGGCAGAAATTGAAGGATTCATTTTCTGGGGAAATTCAATGCAGATTATGAAATACTGTTAGCAAAACATTTAACTCATATCCATCATCAAGCTAATGTCGAAAAAAGCCTAGCACAGAGAAAGAGATGGACTATTTGGGAAATGTTTGTGGACTGCATGATGTTGAAAGAGATGGACTATTTGGGGAATGTTTGTGGACTGCAAGATGTTGAAAGAGATGGACTATTTGGGAAATGTTTGTGGACTGCATGATGTTGAAAGAGATGGACTATTTGGGAAATGTTTGTGGACTGCATGATGTTGAAAGATATGGACTGTTTGGGAAACGTTTGTGGACTGCATGATGTTGAATAACATGGACTATTTGGGAAATGTTTGTGGACTGCATGATGTTGAAAGAGAAGGACTAATTGGGAAATGTGTGTGGACTGCATGATGTTGAAAGAGATGGACTATTTGGGAAATGTGTGTGGACTGCATGATGTTGAAAGAGATGGACTATTTGGGAAATGTTTGTGGACTGCATGATGTTGAAAGAGATGGACTATTTGGGAAATGTCTGTGGACTGCATGATGTTGAAAGAGATGGACTATTTGGGAAATGTCTGTGGACTGCATGATGTTACTATTTGGGAAATGTTTGTGGACTGCATGATGTTGAAAGAGAAGGACTATTTGGGAAATGTTTAAGGACTGCATGATGTTGAAAGAGATGGACTATTTGGAAAATGTTTGTGGACTGCATGATGTTGATAAATATTTTGACGAATGTTCGTTCCTGATTACAGTGCTTAGGATGTAAGTTCTCACTCCCAATCGCTTCCCTAAATTTAAATTCAGAAGAGTGAAAAACAGCTCTTCTTATTGATGGTAATTATGCTTTGCATAGTAAGAAATAAGTCTTCTCGGCCCAAAAAATACTATTCCAAATGTTGTCTAGGGCAGTGCATTTCAACAATAATGAAAACACTATCACAAAGATTATGGGGGTAATCTCCTGTTGAACCTGAGGGATTGTTTGATAATTCACTCACCTGTAGGGAGCTTGTCATAGTAGTAGAAGACCGGGTGGAGAAAGTTGGACTGGAATGCATAGGCTGGCTCCCCTGTGGCTCGATTCAGACGGAATATGTCCTTACCCGGACCAGAGAAATTAGCTCCGTATTCTAGTACAAACACAATCATCGGTACTGCTGGCTTGCCTGTCATGTTAGTGAAGTCATATAACATGTTGATAGGGAACTCCTCCAAATGCTCAAATTTTTTACCACCACTGAAATACATTGAATAAAAACATGTTCTGTCTAATAGGTATTCTATCATTTTCACAATAGCTCATATTGTGTAAAATAAATTCTGAGTGAAATCTGTGACTATATGTAAGCCCCTCTGTCAAGGCTTCTCTAATGTAAACTGGTTATCTCCCCTGTATATCTTTTCAGTTGACAGGCGAGTTACGACCACAGGGGCTCGTTACCGTTGTTAATTGGTTAATTAGGTTGATTACAGGGGGGTTGAGGTAGGGAATAAATGGAGAAGGGAGGACAAGTCGGAGTCATCACCTGACCACGCTCACAAACCTTTTGTTTTATATGTATATCCCCTTGAAATGGTTAAAACGCATATATCTTACTTTACCTTCTCCCGATCTGCCCTCTTTATGCAAAAAAAGTCCATTTACCTGCCAAATTTTAACCGATATTTCCAGACTGACCAAAATCTCGATAATGCCTCTCGCCACAGTGCCCGAGAACGAGCGAGACTACCTCGCCAGGGTTTGTCGATAGCCAACTATCAACTGGTATCGGTTGACTTGAGACCAAAATGGCGGCAGACGAGAGCAAGCAAGCGGAGACTGCCTGTCTTGCAGGACACAATGTTATTATCCAGGGGCAGGCAGGTACTGGAAAAACGTTTTCAATAAGAAAAGTGGCAAATCTTCTAAAACAACAGGGAAAGAATGTTGCCCTTACAGCCACCACGGGCATAGTGACAGATGGCTCGCGAATAACTCGGGCCTGGCGAGGAAGTCTCGCTCGTTCTCGGGCACTGTGGCGAGAGGAATTATCGAGAATTTGGTCAGTCTGGAAATATCGGCTAAAATTTGGCAGGCAAATGGACTTTTTTTGCATAAAGAGGCCAGATCAGGAGAAGGTAAAGTATGATATAGGTGTCTTCTAACCATTTCTCGATGTTAAAAGGGAAGTTTATTCGATTAACGAAGACAAGGGGATATAAAACAAGAGTTTTTTTTAGCATGGTAAGGGGACGGCTCAGACTTGATTGTCCTCCCTTCCCCATTTATTCCCTACCTCGACCCCCCAAACTTCCCATAATCAACCTTAGTAACATCACAAATCAGGTTGCCTTTCGTTGGGCAATGATCTTTCATTTTCCGGGTATGTGAGTGTTTATTCGGATATGATACATTTCGTAATGCGGAGAATGAGTCTAGGTTCAGACAGACTTTCGAACCCACAATGACGGCTGTATGCTACTGTATGGACACACAGGGGAGATAACCAGTCTCTCTCCAATGGATTTTGACACAAACTAGTGCATCACGGGATATTTTCCAGTTTTTAAATACTTCATTGGTCGATTCAAATTTTCAAAATGAAATGCAGGATTTTCTTTGGCTTGTTAAGATGGTTAAGAAAAGTGGAAGAACATACAGCCAATCAGATTCATTTCTGTAAAGATTCATTCAACTGAGATCTGAGGCCACACCAATTTTATTTTTTGTTTCACATGGGAAGGGTTAATAAAAATGAAACTAAAACTGGATCAGACGAGCGGAAACTCATCTACCTGCAGAAACGAAGGGGTGAACTTAAAATGCCCAGTTTTATATTTATTTTTATTATCGCCCCCAACCTTGAAATAAAATAAAATCCACCCATGGAACAACAAAATAAGATTGATGATGGCCTGAATGTTCATTATCAACAGATATTTGGTACATGCAACTTTTCATAGTTGATGAGACATAAGAACTCCATCGCCAAGATATTCAACAGGTCATAAGGACACAATTTAGAGTTACGTCTTAAAAAAACGACAGTATAAGCAAACTCACTCTGAGAAAAGGAAGATATCACCGAGAATACTGAACATCTGATATGGTCCTGAGGCCTCATTAATCCTCTTGAGAATGGTGCTGAGTAGTTGTGTGGTGGGCAGGGTCCTGGACGGCCACTGTACACCATGGTTCTTCCACTCCAGGTAACGATGGGTCGCACGCACTGAACACACACAAACAGATGAGTAAGGCAACGAAGGAGAAAGTGACATTATGGCAGTTGGTCTGTTAAGCAGTGGGCACAAAAAATGACAAGAAAATTTATTTTAACTGAATAATTCTTTCATGGGATATCAAACAACTGACAATGGTCCTTTCCCGCATTGGGGTAAGAACAATGAGCTAACTTTGGCCACTCATCAGTGCTCAGCTACAGTTTCCCCCAGTCCTTTGGTTGATGCATATTCATCAAATTTATGCCAGTTATCACCAGTGAAAAATATTCCCCACAATGCAGCAAATGACAGTTTTCTACCACAGTTTGCTGCAACATGCAAGGCATCTGTGCACTGATGCTTGACTCGAGTCAGTCCAATGTCATCAAATTAATGCAGGAAAGGGCCATCATAATTTCTGCACAGACCAAATCAAAGACATTATCTAGTTGCTAGATTATACAGTGAAACCTGTAAATACCAACACCTGGGTAAACCGACCAACCTCTAAATACCGACATTATCCATGGTCCCAGTACTTAAATTTGAAGTATTTTGAACCCTGATAAACCAGAACCCTGTCAAAACCAATATTATGAACTCGTCTCAAATATGGTCAGTTTACACAGATTTCCCTGTAGCATAGAAAGGAGCCTGTTTATCTAGAATGAGTACCACCAGAGGAAGCAATGACACATACCTGTGTATCTATAACCATGAATAAAACCTCCAGCAGATTTACGGAAATCCAGAGAGTGAGTATTTGCTCCAGCAAAGAACAAGTTTGGAATTGCTGTCGATTCGTAATTATACCGGATCACTGGAAACTTCTTCTTCCGACCGATACCAAGAGGAAGTTTGGTCGAGCTGCAAGTAAATATTCAATATAAGGCATAACCATTAACGATTGAAAACAAAAACAAAGAAGAAAAAAAATCAACGTTTTTGCTGACAGGTCGTGGCACCGCTCCTAAATTGGAAAAATCGAATCTATCAATTGGCCAAGCTCACTATATGGGCAGCAACACTGGTTCTTTCAGATGTGTCTAGGTTTTAGGTGAACATTAATTTACAAGTTTGAAATTCAACTTATGCAAAAAAAAAACCAAAAAAAAACACTGTCACTGACAGAAACACATCCAGGCATGTCAGCATGAGGAAGATGATAAAGAAACTTTAAAGGCAATAGACCTTCACTGGTACATGTACCAGGGAATTTATAGTTTCATTTCACTGCACTGTTGAGATGACATACAACAAATTGACAAAATCTTACTTCGCAAAGATACTGTAATCAAATATGAAGCCCAGACAGCGAATGATGCGGTCATATGGCTCCCTCATGGAGAAATTGTCAATCATAGACTCGGCGTCATCAGTGGTTACCAGGTACAACTTGTCTCCTATCTTCTTCGCCTCTACCTCCTCTATGGGTGCCTCTAACACTGCGTCTAGCGACTTCAACTGATATGTGTCCAGCACAGCATTGTTTATGGCCCTGTAAAGTACACAGGAAGTGCTGTTGAAAACGTGTAAGTTTGTGCATCTTGGTGTCTGATTTGCCTGACATATGGATTGATACATCTATTATTAAAATTATTATTTTACATATTTTTTCATTTGAACTTGATATGAACATTGAAATTGTGGGTATTGCATCAGTCTTAATACTGCATACTAGGGGAGGCAACTCAGTTCAGCTTTACACATGAATCTACTTTTCCGACTTGCCTGTAGATCTATGCCATACTATCATGACTATACATGTTGAAATGGCCAGTTGTGACATAGCCCATGCTGCCTGTGGTAATCAATACCCCCCCCCCCCCCTACTCCACTGGCAATTTGTTCAAATAGTTAATTGTTCCTCATTAATGTACCTTCTTGACTGATGTGATCAAAAAGTTTGTGATAGCAGGCAATTGCTAAGAAAACGTGAAAACAGTCCCACTGAGATGAGCCATTCAAACCCTCATAAGGCTATAATATAAATTCCTACCTGAGATCCCCAACATAATGGGTGGCCCATGACAGCCTCACTCTGGATCGGGCTACCATATGTACCAGGTTGGTATGACCATATATGGTATCTGCCACTTCAAACGCGGCATTCCCTCTTCCTGTTAATACATATCAACAACGACAGCCTTAGTTATAACATAGAATGGGGCGAAATTTGTAAGGTGCAATATGTATGAAGTTAGGTATATGTGTAACTTAGAATTCTAGTAAATTAACCGACTGTACAAAGTTGTGAACTTTGTTCAGAATTTAACTTGAATTTTCATGGTTATAAATCAAAAGCTCTCCAGTACAATCACTGATCTATTTTTATCATGCGTACTGTATAATGATATTTACGATATTTGATATTTCAGAATAGGGAGAATATATCTGGGAAAATGAATAAATAACAGATGGTTATGAAAGATAGGTCAGGTTAAATAAATAGACATCATTCGCAGCAAAAACATGGACTGAATATCAATAAGGAATTATTACTTACCCAGAATGAGGACAGTCTGACCCTCAAAATCCTTAGGATCAACAGACACATCTTCGTAACCTTCAGTGTACTGTATACCCTTAAAGTCCGGCAGGTTGGGCTTCCACATGCCAGTTGCCATTACTAAAGTTCTGATAAGGAAATGAGAAGCCTAATCATTTAATGTTTCATATATGTTGTCTATACTCTCTCCTCACATGTCACATGTAGGCCTACATGTACACTGTCCCAAACTATGAATATATCCAGTTCGTTTAGTCTTAAAGTGATCGTAAACCCTCAAGTAAAGTTTCCACCAAATGAAAGACCATTGAAAACAGTGTCCGAAAATATTTATTTTAATTTTTTACGCTTTTATTACACAGAGTAAACTGCAAATAAAGCATGGTATTCTATGGTGGTCTGTTGCAATCATATTTAGGTCCAGTGACGTCACACTGCCTTAATACATATATTTCAAACTTTGTATGCACTTTCCAATGCTTGATTCAAGCTAAAGGTATGTATACTTTGAATTTCAACACAGACTCACTTTTTCAATGTGCATTTTTTACCAAATGGGGAAACGAAATGCAACATTCAAATTGACTTGACACTCATGAGTTACCATCTCCCAGATTTTGGTGAAACATGCGCATTAGAACAGTAAGTCTGTGTTGAAACTCACCTTTAGCTTGAATTAAGCATTGGAAAGTGCATACAAAGTTTGAAATATATGTATTAAGGCAGTGTGACGTCACTGGACCTAAATACGATTGCAACAGACCACCATAGAATACCATGTTTTATTTGCAGTTTAGTCTGTGTAATGAAATCGTAAAAAATTACAATAAATATTTCCGGACACTGTTTCCAATGGTCTTTCATTTGATGGAAACTTTATTTGAGGGTTTACGATCACTTTAATCATATTCTATAATTTCGTATGTTGATCTTAGTTGTTCTACTAAAAACTGTATTTATTTAGTTTCCAGCAAGAAGTGTGGTACTAAAAACTGTATTTATTTAGTTTCCAGCAGGAAGTGTGGTCAACAGTATGTTGGCAAGACCACCCAAGGATTCCATCTGAGGGTCACAAAAAATCCGTTAGGAAAAAGTAATTGCTTATAGGTAATAAGTTTGCTGGCCCCACCATGGCTGGGACAACTTCAGTATTGAGAATCCACCGAATTCTCGGGTCTGAATGTGAGTTGCTGAGGGAAGGTTTCCTGTGGAGTCCTGTTGCTTTTTCCCACACTGCTTGCAATGGTCTTTCATTTGATGGAAAGCTTACTTGACCGCAAGGAACCAAAAACCAAAGCGTATTCAATTACTCATCAGTTCCTCTCGAAACAAAAGTGAACATAAAGCACGGATGGGGCGAGAGAAGACCAAACACAAAATCAATATTGGCCGAGTCTGCTCAGATTTCGAAAACGGTAAAAATTATGTTTTATTAAGGTTAGCATTTGGTGTCTTTGTCGATGTTGCTGTTAATATACATAGTACATGAGGGGTATGCAGATCAGTGTTGGTCGTACAAAACGCATTTTTATGATATCCACTGTCATTGTGGTATATGAAAAGGTGGGAAATAACTATATTCTTGACGAAAAAAGAAATATTAACAACAACAACATCGACAAAAGCACCCACTGCTAACCAAACCACTGTGGTTCATACCCTTGCCCCGTTAGCTGCCAATGCCTGACATATGGCTTTACCAATGCCACTTGCGCCACCAGTAACCACAGCAGTACAACCCTGTATCTTCATTTTATAAACTTCCAACCTGGATAGTTCAGCAGCACTCCTGTATACTGTATCATCCGCTGAGGTGGGTGGTCAATACTTGATTGACTATATTCTCGATATGACATATTCGACTATCACACCGAGACACTTAATTGGCTCCGGTCGATTTGACATGCGTACAAACATAGGTTTCATAACGTCATTCCTGGAGATAATGATAACTCGGGAAATTGACCCGCCAGATTCGAGCTACAAAATTATCTAGAGGGAGAACAAAAACTATGATGAACTTTAAACCGGCATTGTCCTACATTTATCACCGATTAAGCAAAGGGCCCTGGTCAGTTGATGTCATTCTCATGAATTGTATACCTCCTGCTATCAGATAATTCATCCACAGTTTATAGGAGGTCGTAAACTCTGATAAAGTGCCAATAGGTCAAGAGATAAGTGATAATCCAGTCTATGAGTTTGTGTTCCTCCCTGTGACCATAGGATTATGCCTGTTATAGAATTTATTCCCCGTGGTATATGGGTATATGGATTATCATTTCCAAAAGACAAATTATCTTACCAGAAATTTGATTGATAAAATTGAAGTTTTTGAGATCAATACTTTCTTATAAATTATTTGTTCAATTATTATTTATAGTTAATAGTTCCCTTCGAATTTCTTGTTCATTCTGCATATAAAATAGTTGCTAATATGGTTCACAGGGTTGGAAATTCACCTGCTGTTGTATGTATTTTCTGATAATACATGTATGGGTATTTAGAGGTTAGTAGCGATAATTTACAAAGACATTCTCTAGATGTGTTTAAGATGCAACAGAGTTTGGGATATTGTACATGTCCATGGCCAAGGTATAATATTATATCTGGTCAGAGATTACGCTGCATGACCATAATAGTGTGTTCTGGTAATTTAATATCATAATGCTGATGCTGACCAATACATTGTCTATACCCGAGCATGTAACATGGAATGTAGAGGTAAACATAACTCGGTGGTATATCAGTTACTAACAGACATCTCTTATTGTACTTTTAGGGCAAGGTTATCTCCTCTGGTTAATGTTACTGTTAAAGTTACATAGCTCGCATACTGTTCGTTCACCGTTACTATCTGACACTACACCATCAGTTACACTGTGATCATACGGTTGCAGTAATTGTAGATGTTAAAAGACTGTGAACTTTGCAACCCCTCCTCCCAGCAGGATCGAATAAACTGTGCCTCTATCTGGCAACACATAAGGGACTTGTGTTTGATATTGTTGCGCTATGGGAAAACCCCACGTTTCACACTGGTGTCAGAAGTGGGATCTGCTGTGGAAAATATTCTATTAAGTTACACACAGTAACACACAGTAACCAGGGCGAGAAAGGGGAAACCAGAAGATAGCCAACCCAGGGGGAGAAGATGTCGCGCGCCCAGGTGTGGGGGCAGAAGCACAAGTGGGTTGTGGTGAAGTGGATGCTCTACGACAACAGATTGAACAGCTTCTATTGGCATTGGGAGATGCTACTCAACCTGCCCCAACAATCAAGTTTCCCGTTTTTGCTGGCAAGGAAGATGCAGATGTATGGATACAGCGAGCCTCGCGGACTATATCCATTCAACAGAATGATGGGGGAGAGGCAATACTGTTTCAGCGTGATTACCTCCAATATGCTGCCGAAGAGAAAATCAGATATCAAGCCCCAGATACCTCAAACAGAATGTTTGAAGTGCTCCTGACAGTGTTTGGTAATAGGGCGACCCGTCCTCAGCGCACGCGGGAATTTCGCAATCGCGTGCAACATTCTGGTGAAATCATAACTGAATATTTGCATGCATTAGTTGTCGTCATCGGCAAGATGCATCTTCCAGAGTTGGACCAACAGCGCTTGCTCAAAGAAGTTTCCAGAAGGGGTGAAACCTGCCAACATCCAGAGGTTCGTAAAAGCGCCGAGTACGTGAGAACTCCAATCTGACATTCTTACAACTTTGTGTTTGTAGATGGCGCTTGATGATAGTGATGAAATTCCGAACAGTAAAGCTCAGATAAAGGAAGTCGCTGCAAGCCAGCCTGCAGAGGGTGCGTGTGCCTCAGGTAAAGTGTCAGTATGGGCAAATGAACTTACTGACCTCACAAAAGAGGTTGTTAAGAGCTTAAACAGCTAAGGACAGGGTGATAAATGTTTCTATTGTGGGAAATTAGGATATTATAAACGTGACTGTAGGCAAAGGTTGTTCGACCAAAATAAAAGGCAGTCTGAAAGGGGCTGTCCCTCAGGTGAATCTGTCTGCACAATTTGGGTCGGCGGATTCATCTGCAATGTGACGCCAGGTAATAGGGGACTCCCCACAAATAGATGCTAGTGTAGCGGATGTCCTCATTAGATTCGTAGTAGATACGGATTCACAAGCCAGTACCATAAAAGAAAGTTTTTATAAAGCTAACCTTAGCATGCAGCCTCTAGAGGCTGCCCAACAGTCAACTGTCCAAGGATTGAAGCTTACTGCTGCAAATGGTTTGGAATTACCTTACATTGGGTTTATCAGTACTACTGTGAAAGTGTTAGACACCTGTATTAACAATGTTGGTATTTTAGTACTCAGCGATACAGTTGAGTCTGAGGGTAGCCGTTTTAAGCGTAGATCTGGCATTATGGGTAGGAATATTTTGCTTGACATGCCTGGGTTAACAGACCTGTCTGTTTGTCGTGAACCTTTCAAAGAGAATCAAAAATACAAATTTGTTCGTATTGCGGGGAATGAGGAAACCGTGATTGCGGCATCCTCTATCGGAACCCCAGTAGGAACTCAGCTAATCGTTGCACAAACATTATTTTCTGAATCTGTGGAAGCGCTCAATGCCACAGACAAAGATGTCTGGTTACCACCACGTACAAGACTGGTTGTACTTTAAAATTATACACTGGCAGAAGATCTGTCAGTGATGGTGGAAGTCGACCGTATTCATGTGAGTAGTGCACCCGAAGCCTACATTAAGAGTTCAATTGTTCCGTATCTGGGAGAGTTTGATGGTACCCAAGAGGAACATGGTGCTCCACCTGTTCTGGGGCGCCAGAAGAACGGCGATATGCGCATGTGTATCTACTACAGACGGTTGAGTAGCAAAACGGCACGTGACGCATGCCCACTGCCGTGTCGCTTGATTTGACGGCAGGAGCGAGATACTTTTCGACCATAGATCTTAAGTCAGCCTATAACCAGAGTGTGCTAAATGAGAGCGACCGACATAAAACAGCCTTTACCATCCATTTGGGCTTTTCAAATACAACCGGATGCCGTTTGTCTTAGCGAATGCACGGGCAACGTTTCAGCGCCTTATGACCCATGTGTTCCAAGATGACCTCATGGAAAGGTTATTTGTGTACTTCGATAACATAATCATCTGGTCCAGCAATATCACAGAGCACATAGAATGATTAGAATCAGCCCTCCAAAAGCTTCAGAATCATGGACTACGAGTTGAACTTGGAAAGCGTAACTTTTTTCAAAAATAGGCGAAATTTTTGGGACACAAGATAATAGAAAATACTGTCCTAACCGACCCGGAAGCCTCGCCTATTGCCTCTATAGCCTCGCCACTGTATGTCTTAATATGAAAATGGAGAGAATCCAAGAGAATGAGGCGTGCCAAGCCAAAAGATTGTGATGTTACTTCTCATAGGGATAGCGCATCTGTGGAAACCTTCCAGGCCCTGTAACATAGATTAATCACATCTCCTACCTTAACTTGCCCAGATTTCACAAAGCCTTTTGTTTTGGAGGTGGATGCCAGTAACTATAGACTCAGAGCCATTGTGAGTCATATGCGAGATGGGCAGATACGGGTGGTGGCATATGCTTCCAGGGGAGTGAAGCATCCTGAACGCCGTGCTGGGTATTCTAGTCAGACGATCGAGCTACTCGCCGTTAAGTGGACTGTTTGTGACAAGTTTAGGCCATACCAGATGGGGCCCCTTACGGCATATTTACCGACAATAACCCGTTGACTTACATCATGTCAAAAGCCAAGGTACCAGCAAGTGAACAGAGGTGGGTCAACGAGTTGTCTAGTTTCCGGTGCACGATTCGATACAGGTCTGGAAAGTGGAATGTTGGCGCCGATCTCCTTTCCAGGTTACCAGGAAATTTGCCTGAGGTAGCTGATGATGAAATTTCTGAACGTATAGAAGCAGTTGAAACACACATCTCTTCTATCCTGGGAAGTAGTGCTCTGCCACTGGACATACAAGAGGCAGCTTTGCAGAATCTCTGCTTACGCCTTGATACGGATAACACACTTTCAGATGTGGAAACTGGTGAACATGCTATGGGTCTCCCCACAGTGAGTGCAGCTGACATGAGCAAGTACCAGCTTGAAGACCCGGTGATCAGTCGTTTAATACATTGCCGATCCATAGAACGCCATCCAATAAGAGACGAACGGGCTAAAGAGTCTAAAGCGGTACAAAGTTTGCTCAAACAGTGTGACCGCATCAATGTGACGAATGATGTTCTTTTCCGTCGCATGACTGGAAAAGAAGGGAAGCCAAAGCTGTGTGTACTGCTACCTGTGTGTCTGAAGAACCAGATCCTGCATGGCCTCCATGACGGTACATGTCACCATACTGCTGAGCGGGCAGAAGCGCTCATACTGGAACGATGTTGGTTTCCGGAAATAGCAAGACAAGTACATACTTACCTTGGAAGTTGTGAGCGATGCGTGCAGGAAAAAGAGCCATATCGACCGGTGCGCTCCAAGTTGGACCGAATGATAGCGACTCGTCCGCTGAAGGTAATATCTGTAGATTTCACGGTGATGGATAAAGATATAATGTTTCAGTCATAACGGACTGGTTCACTAAGTTCACTGTTGCTGTTGCGGCACGAGACCAGAAGGTCCCCAATGTGGCGAAGTTCTGGTGCGCGATTGGTTTACCAGATATGGGGTGCCCAACGCCTCCACAACGACCAAGGAAGAAACTTCGAGCCCAGTATCATCCAAGAGCTGTGCAAGTTGTATGGTATTCGGAAGAGCCGCACTACCCCATACCATCCTGGAGGTAATGGAGTAACAGAACGTTACAACAGAACATTACACAATCTGCTATG